>JAKOOJ010000019.1:11464249-11466749 GCA_022577455.1 Arizona elegans | reverse complement strand
GATAAAAATGATAGATAGATAGATAGATAGATAGATAGATAGATAGATAGATAGATAGATAGATAGATATATTCATAGATGGCTGGCTGGCTGGCTGGCTAGATGGATGACTGATAGGTACATAAATAGATAGGGATGGATGATACAATGATAGATGATAGAGAGATAGAGAGATAGAGAGAGAGATAGAGAGAGAGAGATACATAGATATGGATGGATGGATGGATAGATTGATGAATGAAAGGTACATAAATAGATATGGATGATAGATAGATAGATGATGGATGGATCAATGGATAGATAAATAGATATGGATGAATAGATAGATAGATAGATAGATAGATAGATAGATAGATAGATAGATATGATTGGATGGATTGATGGATGGATAGATCGATGAATGATAGGTACATAAATAGATAGGTATGGATGATACAATGATAGATGACAGATTATAGATAGAGAGATGGAGAGAGAGAGAGAGAGACATACATAGATATGGATGGATGGATGGTTGGATAGATAGATAGATAGATAGAAAAATAGAGTAGATAAAGATTAGATAGATAGATAGATAGCTAGATAGATAGATAGATAGATCATCGATAGAGAGATAGATAGATAGATAGATAGATAGATAGATAGATAGATAGATAGATAGATAGATAGATATATTCATAGATGGCGGGCTGGCTGGCTGGCTGGCTAAATGGATGAATGATAGGTACATAAATAGATAGGTATGGATGATACAATGATAGATGATAGATAGATGATAGAGAGAGAGAGAGAGAGATACATAGATATGGATGGATGGATGGATAAATAGATATGGATGAATAGATAGATAGATAAATAGATAGATAGATAGATAAAGTTGATAGATATATAGATGGATCATCGATCGATCGATCGATCGATATAGATGATAGATAGATAGATAGATAGATAGATAGATAGATAGATAGATAGATAAATAGATAAGATTGGATGGACTGATGGATGGATAGATCGATGAATGATAGGTACATAAATAGATAGGTATGGATGATACAATGATAGAGTATAGATTATAGATAGATAGATGGAGAGAGAGAGACATACATAGATATGGATGGATGAATGGTTGGATAGATAGATAGATAGAAAAATAGAGTAGATAAAGATGATAGATAGATAGATAGATAGATAGATAGATAGATAGATAGATAGATAGATCATCGATAGTGAGATAGATAGATAGAAATATAGATAGATAGATAGATAGATAGATAGATAGATAGATAGATATAAGATGGATGGATGGATGGATAGACAGACAGACAGACAGATATATAGATATATAGATAGATAGATAGATAGATAGATAGATAGATAGATAGATAGATAGATAGATGTGGATGGATGGGCTGATGGATGGATAGATGGATGAATGATAGGTACATAAATAGATAGGTATGGATGATAGATAGATGATAGATGATTGATAGATGGATGGATGAATGGATGGATAGATAGATAGATAGATAGATAGATAGATAGATAGATAGATAGATAGACTCATAGATGGGTGGCTGGCTGGCTGGCTGGCTAGATGGATGAATGATAGGTACATAAATAGATAGGTATGGATGATACAATGATAGATGATAGATAGATGATAGAGAGAGAGAGAGAGAGAGAGATATACATAGATATGGATGCATGGATAGATAGATAGATAGATAGATAGATAGATAGATAGATAGATAGATAGATGTGGATGGATGGGCTGATGGATGGATAGATGGATGAATGATAGGTACATAAATAGATAGGTATGGATGATAGATAGATGATAGATGATAGATAGATGGATGGATGGATGAATGGATGGATAGATAGATAGATAGATAGATAGATAGATAGATAGATAGATTCATAGATGGGTGGCTGGCTGGCTGGCTGGCTAGATGGATGAATGATAGGTACATAAATAGATAGGTATGGATGATACAATGATAGATGATAGATAGATGATAGAGAGAGAGAGAGAGAGAGAGATATACATAGATATGGATGCATGGATAGATAGATAGATAGTTAGATAGATAGATTGATTGATTGATTGATTGATTGATTGTAATATGATAGATAGATAGATATGGATGGATGGATAGATAGATGATAAGATAGATAGATCGATAGACAGATAGATAGATATAGATGATAGATGATACATGATAGATAGATAGATAGATAGATAGATAGATAGATAGATAGATAGGATGGATGGATGGATGGATGGATAGATAGATGATAGATGGATGGATGGATGGATAGATAGATGATAAGATAGATAGATAGACAGACAGATAGATAGATAGATATGGAGTGATAGATAGATAGATAGATAGAAAATAGATGGATGGATGGATGGATGGATGGATAAATAGATATGGATGAATAGATAGATAGATAGATAGATAGATAGATAGATAGATAGATAGATAGATAGATA
>JAKOOJ010000019.1:11449249-11451749 GCA_022577455.1 Arizona elegans | reverse complement strand
ATGATAGATGATAGATAGATGAGAGAGAGAGATATACATAGATTTGGATGGATGGATGGATAGATAGGTAGGTAGATAGATAGATAGATAGATAGATAGATAGATAGATAGATAGATAGATGATGGATGGATAGGTAGGTAGATAGATAGATATATTCATAGATGGCTGGCTGGCTGGCTGGCTAGATGGATGAATGATAGGTATATAAATAATAGGTATGGATGATACAATGATAGATGATAGATAGATAATAGATAGAGAGAGAGATAGAGAGAGATACATAGATATGGATGGATGGATAGATAGATAGATAGATTGATAGATAGATAGATAGATTGATTGATTAATTGATTGCTTGATAGATATATGATAGATAGATAGATATGAATGGAGGGATGGATGGGTGGATAGATGGATGAATGAAAGGTACATAAATAGATAGGTATGGATGATAGATAGATACATGATAGATAGATGGATGAATGGATAGATAAATAGATATGGATGAATAGATAGATAGATAGATAGATAGATAGATAGATAGATAGATAGATAGATATAAGATGGATGGATGGATGGATGGATGGATAGACAGACAGACAGACAGACAGATAGATAGATAGATAGATAGATAGATAGATAGATAGATGGCTGCCTGGCTGGCTGGCTGGCTGGCTAGATGGATGAATGATAGGTACATAAATAGATAGGTATGGATGATACAATGATAGATGATAGATAGATGATAGATAGTTAGAGAGGTAGAGAGAGAGATACATAGATATGGATGGATGGATAGATAGATGATAGATGGATGGATGGATAGATAGATAGATAGATAGATAGATTGATTGATTGATTGATAGATATATGATAGATAGATATGGATGGATGGATGGATGGATAGATGGATGAATGAAAGGTACATAAATAGATAGGTATGGATGATACAATGATAGATGATAGATAGATGGATGAATAGATATATAAATAGATATGGATGAATAGATAGATAGATAGATAGATAGATAGATAGATAGATAGATAGATAGATTGATAGATATATGATAGAAAGATAGATATGAATGGATGGATGGATAGATTGATGAATGAAAGGTACATAAATAGATATGGATGATAGATAGATGATAGATGGATGGATGAATGGATAGATAAATAGATATGGATGAATAGATAGATAGATAGATAGATAGATAGATGATGGATGGATAGGTAGATAGATAGATAGATAGATAGATAGATAGATAGATAGATAGATAGATTCATAGATGGCTGGCTGGCTGGCTGGCTGGCTGGATGAATGATAGGTACATAAATAGATAGGTATGGATGATACAATGATAGATGATAGATAGATGATAGATAGATAGAGAGATGGAGAGAGAGATACATAGATATGGATGGATGGATAGATAGATAGATAGATAGATAGATAGATGATGAATGGATGGATAGATAGATGATAAGATAGATAGATAGATAGATAGATAGATAGATAGATAGATAGATAGATAGATAGATTGGTTGGTTGGTTGGTTGATAGATATATGAGAGATAGATAGATATGAATGGATGGATGGATAGATTGATGAATGAAAGGTACATAAATAGATAGATAGATGATAGATGGATGGATGAATGGATAGATAAATAGATATGGATGAATAGATAGATAGATAGATAGATAGATAGATAGATAGACAGACAGACAGATAGAGGATGGATGGATGGATGGATGGATAGATAGATAGATAGATATATTCATAGATGGCTGGCTGGCTGGCTAGATGGATGAATGATAGGTACATAAATAGATAGGTAGGGATGATACAATGATAGATGATAGATAGATGAGAGAGAGAGAGAGAGAGATACATAGATATGGATGGATGGAGGGATGGATGGATGGATAGATATATAGATAGATAGATAGATGATGGAGTGATAGGTAGGTAGGTAGATAGATAGAGAGATAGATAGATAGATAGATATATTCATAGATGGCTGGCTGGCTGGCTGGCTGGCTGGCTAGATGGATGAATGATAGGTACATAAATAGATAGGTATGGATGATACAATGATAGATGATAGATAGATGAGAGACAGAGAGAGAGATACATAGATATGGATGGATGGATGGATGGATAGATAGATAGATAGATAGATAGATAGATAGATAGATAGATAGATGATGGAGTGATAGGTAGGTAGGTAGATAGATAGAGAGATAGATAGATAGATAGATAGATATGATTGGATGGACTGATGGATGGATAGATCGATGAATGATAGGTACATAAATAGATATGTATGGATGATACAATGATAGATGACAGATTATAGATAGATAGATGGAGAGAGAGAGAGAGACATACATAGATATGGATGGATGGATGGTTGGATAGATAGATAGATAGATAGATAGATAGATAGATCATCGATAGAGAGATAGATAGATAGATAGATAGATAGATAGAT
>JAKOOJ010000019.1:11426749-11429249 GCA_022577455.1 Arizona elegans | reverse complement strand
ATAGATAGATAGAGATGGATGGATGGACTGATGGATGCATAGATGGATGAATGATAGGTACATAAATAGATAGGTATGGATGATAGATAGATATAGATGATAGATAGATAGAGATGATAGATAGATAGATAGATAGATAGATAGATAGATAGATAGATAGATAGATGATAGATGGATGGATGGATAGATAGATGATAAGATAGATAGATAGATAGATAGATAGATAGATAGATAGATAGATAGGTTGGTTGGTTGGTTGATAGATATATGATAGATAGATATGAATGGATGGATGGATAGATTGATGAATGAAAGGTACATAAATAGATATGGATGATAGATAGATAGATAGATAGATAGATAGATAGATAGATAGATAGATAGGTTGGTTGGTTGATAGATATATGATAGATAGATATGAATGGATGGATGGATAGATTGATGAATGAAAGGTACATAAATAGATATGGATGATAGATAGATGATAGATGGATGGATGAATGGATAGATAGATAGATAGATAGATAGATAGATAGATAGATAGATAGATATGATGGATGGATGGATGGATGGATAGATGATAGATGGATGGATGGATGGATAGATAGATGATAAGATAGATAGACAGACAGATAGATAGATAGATATAGATGGATAGATACATAGATACATAGATAATAGATGGATGGATGGATGGATAAATAGATGATAGATGATAGATAGATGATAGATGATAGATAGATAGATAGATAGATAGATAGATAGATAGAGATGGATGGATGGACTGATGGATGCATAGATGGATGAATGATAGGTACATAAATAGATAGGTATGGATGATAGATAGATATAGATGATAGATAGATAGAGATGATAGATAGATAGATAGATAGATAGATAGATAGATAGATAGATAGATGATGGATGGATGGATGGATAGATAGATGATAAGATAGATAGATAGATAGATAGATAGATAGATAGATAGATAGATAGATAGATAGATAGATAGATAGATTGGTTGGTTGGTTGATAGATATATGATAGATAGATATGAATGGATGGATGGATAGATTGATGAATGAAAGGTACATAAATAGATATGGATGATAGATAGATAGATAGATAGATAGATAGATAGGTTGGTTGGTTGATAGATATATGATAGATAGATATGAATGGATGGATGGATAGATTGATGAATGAAAGGTACATAAATAGATATGGATGGATAGATAGATGATAAGATAGATAGACAGACAGATAGATAGATAGATATAGATGGATAGATACATAGATAGATAGATAATAGATGGATGGATGGATGGATAAATAGATGATAGATGATAGATAGATGATAGATGATAGATAGATAGATAGATAGATAGAGATGGATGGATGGACTGATGGATGCATAGATGGATGAATGATAGGTACATAAATAGATAGGTATGGATGATAGATAGATATAGATGATAGATAGATAGAGATGATAGATAGATAGATAGATAGATAGATAGATAGATAGATAGATGATAGATGGATGGATGGATAGATAGATGATAAGATAGATAGATAGATAGATAGATAGATAGATAGATAGATAGATAGATAGATAGATTGGTTGGTTGGTTGATAGATATATGATAGATAGATATGAATGGATGGATGGATAGATTGATGAATGAAAGGTACATAAATAGATATGGATGATAGATAGATAGATAGATAGATAGATAGATAGATAGATAGATAGATAGATAGATAGATAGGTTGGTTGGTTGATAGATATATGATAGATAGATATGAATGGATGGATGGATAGATTGATGAATGAAAGGTACATAAATAGATATGGATGGATAGATAGATGATAAGATAGATAGACAGACAGATAGATAGATAGATATAGATGGATAGATACATAGATAGATAGATAATAGATGGATGGATGGATGGATAAATAGATGATAGATGATAGATAGATGATAGATGATAGATAGATAGATAGATAGATAGATAGAGATGGATGGATGGACTGATGGATGCATAGATGGATGAATGATAGGTACATAAATAGATAGGTATGGATGATAGATAGATATAGATGATAGATAGATAGAGATGATAGATAGATAGATAGATAGATAGATAGATAGATAGATGATAGATGGATGGATGGATAGATAGATGATAAGATAGATAGATAGATAGATAGATAGATAGATAGATAGGTTGGTTGGTTGGTTGGTTGATAGATATATGATAGATAGATATGAATGGATGGATGGATAGATTGATGAATGAAAGGTACATAAATAGATATGGATGATAGATAGATAGATAGATAGATAGATAGATAGATAGATAGATAGATAGATAGATAGATAGATAGGTTGGTTGGTTGGTTGATAGATATATGATAGATAGATATGAATGGATGGATGGATAGATTGATGAATGAAAGGTACATAAATAGATATGGATGATAGATAGATGA
>JAKOOJ010000019.1:11386749-11421749 GCA_022577455.1 Arizona elegans | reverse complement strand
TAGATAGATAGATAGATAGATAGATAGATAGATAGATTGGTTGGTTGGTTGATAGATATATGATAGATAGATATGAATGGATGGATGGATAGATTGATGAATGAAAGGTACATAAATAGATATGGATGATAGATAGATAGATAGATAGATAGATAGATAGATAGATAGATAGATAGATAGGTAGGTTGGTTGGTTGGTAGATATATGATAGATAGATATGAATGGATGGATGGATAGATTGATGAATGAAAGGTACATAAATAGATATGGATGATAGATAGATGATAGATGGATGGATGAATGGATAGATAGATAGATAGATAGATAGATAGATAGATAGATAGATAGATATGATGGATGGATGGATGGATGGATAGATGATAGATGGATGGATGGATGGATAGATAGATGATAAGATAGATAGACAGACAGATAGATAGATAGATATAGATGGATAGATACATAGATACATAGATAATAGATGGATGGATGGATGGATAAATAGATGATAGATGATAGATAGATGATAGATGATAGATAGATAGATAGATATATAGATAGATAGAGATGGATGGATGGACTGATAGATGCATAGATGGATGAATGATAGGTACATAAATAGATAGGTATGGATGATAGATAGATATAGATGATAGATAGATAGAGATGATAGATAGATAGATAGATAGATAGATAGATAGATAGATAGATAGATAGATGATAGATGGATGGATGGATAGATAGATGATAAGATAGATAGATAGATAGATAGATAGATAGATAGATAGATAGATAGATAGGTTGGTTGGTTGATAGATATATGATAGATAGATATGAATGGATGGATGGATAGATTGATGAATGAAAGGTACATAAATAGATATGGATGATAGATAGATAGATAGATAGATAGATAGATAGATAGATAGATAGGTTGGTTGGTTGGTTGGTTGATAGATATATGATAGATAGATATGAATGGATGGATGGATAGATTGATGAATGAAAGGTACATAAATAGATATGGATGATAGATAGATAGATAGATAGATAGATAGATAGATAGATAGATAGATAGATAGGTTGGTTGGTTGATAGATATATGATAGATAGATATGAATGGATGGATGGATAGATTGATGAATGAAAGGTACATAAATAGATATGGATGGATAGATAGATGATAAGATAGATAGACAGACAGACAGATAGATAGATATAGATGGATAGATACATAGATAGATAGATAATAGATGGATGGATGGATGGATAAATAGATGATAGATGATAGATAGATGATAGATGATAGATAGATAGATAGATAGATAGATAGATAGATAGATAGATAATAGATGGATGGATGGATAGATAGATGATAAGATAGATAGATAGATAGATAGATAGATAGATAGATAGATAGATTGGTTGGTTGGTTGGTTGATAGATATATGATAGATAGATATGAATGGATGGATGGATAGATTGATGAATGAAAGGTACATAAATAGATATGGATGATAGATAGATAGATAGATAGATAGATAGATAGATAGATAGATAGGTTGGTTGGTTGATAGATATATGATAGATAGATATGAATGGATGGATGGATAGATTGATGAATGAAAGGTACATAAATAGATATGGATGATAGATAGATGATAGATGGATGGATGAATGGATAGATAGATAGATAGATAGATAGATAGATAGATAGATAGATAGATAGATAGATATGATGGATGGATGGATGGATGGATAGATGATAGATGGATGGATGGATGGATAGATAGATGATAAGATAGATAGACAGACAGATAGATAGATAGATATAGATGGATAGATACATAGATACATAGATAATAGATGGATGGATGGATGGATAAATAGATGATAGATGATAGATAGATGATAGATGATAGATAGATAGATAGATAGATAGAGATGGATGGATGGACTGATGGATGCATAGATGGATGAATGATAGGTACATAAATAGATAGGTATGGATGATAGATAGATATAGATGATAGATAGATATAGATGATAGATAGATAGATAGATAGATAGATAGATAGATAGATAGATAGATAGATAGATAGATAGATGATAGATGGATGGATGGATAGATATATGATAAGATAGATAGATAGATAGATAGATAGATAGATAGATAGATAGTTAGATAGATTGGTTGGTTGGTTGATAGATATATGATAGATAGATATGAATGGATGGATGGATAGATTGATGAATGAAAGGTACATAAATAGATATGGATGATAGATAGATGATAGATGGATGGATGAATGGATAGATAGATAGATAGATAGATAGATAGATATGATTGGATGGACTGATGGATGGATAGATCGATGAATGATCGATACATAAATAAATAGGTATGGATGATACAATGATAGATGACAGATTATAGATAGATAGATGGAGAGAGAGAGAGAGACATACATAGATATGGATGGATGGATGGTTGGATAGATAGATAGATAGATAGAAAAATAGAGTAGATAAAAATGATAGATAGATAGATAGATAGATAGATAGATAGATAGATAGATGATAGATGGATGGATGGATAGATAGATGATAAGATAGATAGATAGATAGATAGATAGATAGATAGATAGATAGATAGATTGGTTGGTTGGTTGATAGATATATGATAGATAGATATGAATGGATGGATGGATAGATTGATGAATGAAAGGTACATAAATAGATATGGATGATAGATAGATAGATAGATAGATAGATAGATAGATAGATAGATAGATAGATAGATTGGTTGGTTGGTTGGTTGATAGATATATGATAGATAGATATGAATGGATGGATGGATAGATTGATGAATGAAAGGTACATAAATAGATATGGATGATAGATAGATGATAGATGGATGGATGAATGGATAGATAGATAGATAGATAGATAGATAGATAGATAGATAGATATGATGGATGGATGGATGGATGGATAGATGATAGATGGATGGATGGATGGATAGATAGATGATAAGATAGATAGACAGACAGATAGATAGATAGATATAGATGGATAGATACATAGATACATAGATAATAGATGGATGGATGGATGGATAAATAGATGATAGATGATAGATAGATGATAGATGATAGATAGATAGATAGATAGATAGATAGAGATGGATGGATGGACTGATGGATGCATAGATGGATGAATGATAGGTACATAAATAGATAGGTATGGATGATAGATAGATATAGATGATAGATAGATAGAGATGATAGATAGATAGATAGATAGATAGATAGATAGATAGATAGATGATAGATGGATGGATGGATAGATATATGATAAGATAGATAGATAGATAGATAGATAGATAGATAGATAGATAGATAGATTGGTTGGTTGGTTGATAGATATATGATAGATAGATATGAATGAATGGATGGATAGATTGATGAATGAAAGGTACATAAATAGATATGGATGATAGATAGATGATAGATGGATGGATGAATGGATAGATAGATAGATAGATAGATAGATAGATAGATAGATATGATTGGATGGACTGATGGATGGATAGATCGATGAATGATCGATACATAAATAAATAGGTATGGATGATACAATGATAGATGACAGATTATAGATAGATAGATGGAGAGAGAGAGAGAGACATACATAGATATGGATGGATGGATGGTTGGATAGATAGATAGATAGATAGAAAAATAGAGTAGATAAAAATGATAGATAGATAGATAGATAGATAGATAGATAGATAGATAGATAGATATATTCATAGATGGCTGGCTGGCTGGCTGGCTAGATGGATGACTGATAGGTACATAAATAGATAGGTATGGATGATACAATGATAGATGATAGATAGATGATAGAGAGAGAGAGAGAAAGATACATAGATATGGATGGATGGATAGATTGATTGATTGATTGATTGATTGATACATGATAGATAGATAGATATGATGGATGGATGGATGGATGGATAGATAGATGATAGATGGATGGATGGATGGATAGATAGATAGATGATAAGATAGATAGATAGACAGACAGATAGATAGCTAGATATGGATGGATAGATTGATCAATAGATAGATAGATCGATAGATAGATAGATATAGATGATAGATGATACATGATAGATAGATAGATATGATGGATGGATGGATGGATAGATAGATGATAGATGGATGGATGGATAGATAGATAGATAGATAGATAATAGATGGCTGGATGGATGGATAAATAGATATGGATGAATAGATAGATAGATAGATAGATAGATAGATATGGATGGATGGACTGATGGATGCATAGATGGATGAATGATAGGTACATAAATAGATAGGTATGGATGATAGATAGATATAGATATAGATAGATAGAGATGATAGATAGATAGATAGATAGATAGATAGATAGATAGATAGAAAGAGAGATGATAGATGGATGGATGGATAGATAGATGATAAGATAGATAGATAGATAGATAGATAGATAGATAGATAGATAGATAGATAGATAGGTTGGTTGATAGATATATGATAGATAGATATGAATGGATGGATGGATAGATTGATGAATGAAAGGTACATAAATAGATATGGATGATAGATAGATAGATGATAGTTGGATGGATGAATGGATAGATAAATAGATATGGATGAATAGATAGATAGATAGATAGATAGATAGATAGATAGATAGATAGATATGATTGGATGGACTGATGGATGGATAGATGGATGAATGATAGGTACATAAATAGATAGGTATGGATGATAGATAGATATAGATGATAGATAGATATAGATGATAGATAGATAGATAGATAGATAGATAGATAGATAGATAGATAGATAGATAGATGATAGATGGATGGATGGATAGATATATGATAAGATAGATAGATAGATAGATAGATAGATAGATAGATAGATAGTTAGATAGATTGGTTGGTTGGTTGATAGATATATGATAGATAGATATGAATGGATGGATGGATAGATTGATGAATGAAAGGTACATAAATAGATATGGATGATAGATAGATGATAGATGGATGGATGAATGGATAGATAGATAGATAGATAGATAGATAGATATGATTGGATGGACTGATGGATGGATAGATCGATGAATGATCGATACATAAATAAATAGGTATGGATGATACAATGATAGATGACAGATTATAGATAGATAGATGGAGAGAGAGAGAGAGACATACATAGATATGGATGGATGGATGGTTGGATAGATAGATAGATAGATAGAAAAATAGAGTAGATAAAAATGATAGATAGATAGATAGATAGATAGATAGATAGATAGATAGATAGATAGATGATAGATGGATGGATGGATAGATAGATGATAAGATAGATAGATAGATAGATAGATAGATAGATAGATAGATAGATAGATAGATAGATTGGTTGGTTGGTTGATAGATATATGATAGATAGATATGAATGGATGGATGGATAGATTGATGAATGAAAGGTACATAAATAGATATGGATGATAGATAGATAGATAGATAGATAGATAGATAGATAGATAGATAGATAGATTGGTTGGTTGGTTGGTTGATAGATATATGATAGATAGATATGAATGGATGGATGGATAGATTGATGAATGAAAGGTACATAAATAGATATGGATGATAGATAGATGATAGATGGATGGATGAATGGATAGATAGATAGATAGATAGATAGATAGATAGATAGATAGATAGATAGATAGATATGATGGATGGATGGATGGATGGATAGATGATAGATGGATGGATGGATGGATAGATAGATGATAAGATAGATAGACAGACAGATAGATAGATAGATATAGATGGATAGATACATAGATACATAGATAATAGATGGATGGATGGATGGATAAATAGATGATAGATGATAGATAGATGATAGATGATAGATAGATAGATAGATAGATAGATAGAGATGGATGGATGGACTGATGGATGCATAGATGGATGAATGATAGGTACATAAATAGATAGGTATGGATGATAGATAGATATAGATGATAGATAGATAGAGATGATAGATAGATAGATAGATAGATAGATAGATAGATAGATAGATAGATGATAGATGGATGGATGGATAGATATATGATAAGATAGATAGATAGATAGATAGATAGATAGATAGATAGATAGATAGATTGGTTGGTTGGTTGATAGATATATGATAGATAGATATGAATGAATGGATGGATAGATTGATGAATGAAAGGTACATAAATAGATATGGATGATAGATAGATGATAGATGGATGGATGAATGGATAGATAGATAGATAGATAGATAGATAGATAGATAGATATGATTGGATGGACTGATGGATGGATAGATCGATGAATGATCGATACATAAATAAATAGGTATGGATGATACAATGATAGATGACAGATTATAGATAGATAGATGGAGAGAGAGAGAGAGACATACATAGATATGGATGGATGGATGGTTGGATAGATAGATAGATAGATAGAAAAATAGAGTAGATAAAAATGATAGATAGATAGATAGATAGATAGATAGATAGATAGATAGATATATTCATAGATGGCTGGCTGGCTGGCTGGCTAGATGGATGACTGATAGGTACATAAATAGATAGGTATGGATGATACAATGATAGATGATAGATAGATGATAGAGAGAGAGAGAGAAAGATACATAGATATGGATGGATGGATAGATTGATTGATTGATTGATTGATTGATACATGATAGATAGATAGATATGATGGATGGATGGATGGATGGATAGATAGATGATAGATGGATGGATGGATGGATAGATAGATAGATGATAAGATAGATAGATAGACAGACAGATAGATAGCTAGATATGGATGGATAGATTGATCAATAGATAGATAGATCGATAGATAGATAGATATAGATGATAGATGATACATGATAGATAGATAGATATGATGGATGGATGGATGGATAGATAGATGATAGATGGATGGATGGATAGATAGATAGATAGATAGATAATAGATGGCTGGATGGATGGATAAATAGATATGGATGAATAGATAGATAGATAGATAGATAGATAGATAGATAGATATGGATGGATGGACTGATGGATGCATAGATGGATGAATGATAGGTACATAAATAGATAGGTATGGATGATAGATAGATATAGATATAGATAGATAGAGATGATAGATAGATAGATAGATAGATAGATAGATAGATAGATAGAAAGAGAGATGATAGATGGATGGATGGATAGATAGATGATAAGATAGATAGATAGATAGATAGATAGATAGATAGATAGATAGATAGATAGATAGATAGGTTGGTTGATAGATATATGATAGATAGATATGAATGGATGGATGGATAGATTGATGAATGAAAGGTACATAAATAGATATGGATGATAGATAGATAGATGATAGTTGGATGGATGAATGGATAGATAAATAGATATGGATGAATAGATAGATAGATAGATAGATAGATAGATAGATAGATAGATAGATATGATTGGATGGACTGATGGATGGATAGATCGATGGATGATAGGTACATAAATAGATAGGTATGGATGATACAATGATAGATGATAGATAGATGATAGAGAGAGAGAGAGAAAGATACATAGATATGGATGGATGGATGGTTGGATAGATAGATAGATAGAAAAATAGAGTAGATAAAGATTAGATAGATAGATAGATAGATAGATAGATAGATAGATAGATAGATAGATAGATAGATAGATATATTCATAGATGGGTGGCTGGCTGGCTGGCTGGCTAGATGGATGAATGATAGGTACATAAATAGATAGGTATGGATGATACAATGATAGATGATAGATAGATGATAGATAGAGAGAGAGAGAGAGAGATACATAGATATGGATGGATGGATGGATGGATAAATAGATATGGATGAATAGATAGATAGATAAATAGATAGATAGATAGATAAAGTTGATAGATATATAGATGGATCATCGATCGATCGATTGATAGATATAGATGATAGATAGATAGATAGATAGATAGATAGATAGATAGATAGATAGATTGATAGATATGATTGGATGGACTGATGGATGGATAGATCGATGAATGATAGGTACATAAATAGATAGGTATGGATGATACAATGATAGATTATAGATTATAGATAGATAGACGGAGAGAGAGAGAGACATACATAAATATGGATGGATGAATGGTTGGATAGATAGATAGATAGAAAAATAGAGTAGATAAAGATGATAGATAGATAGATAGATAGATAGATAGATAGATAGATAGATAGATAGATCATCGATAGTGAGATAGATAGATAGAAAGGTAGATAGATAGATAGATAAATAGATATGGATGAATAGATATATAGATAGATTGATAGATCGACAGATATAGATGATAGATAGATGATAGATGATAGATAGATAGATAGATAGATGTGGATGGATGGGCTGATGGATGGATAGATGGATGAAAGATAGGTACATAAATAGATAGGTATGGATGATAGATAGATGATAGATGATAGATAGATAGATAGATAGATAGATAGATAGATAGATAGATAGATAGATGTATTCATAGATGGGTGGTTGGTTGGCTGGCTGGCTAGATGGATGAATGATAGGTACATAAATAGATAGGTAGGGATGATACAATGATAGATGATAGATAGTTGATAGAGAGAGAGAGAGAGAGATACATAGATATGGATGGATGGATGGATAGATAGATAGATAGATAGATAGATTGATTGATTGATTGATATATGATAGATAGATATGATAGATATGGATGGATGGATAGATAGATGATAAGATAGATAGATCGATAGACAGATAGATAGATAGATATGGATGGATAGATAGATCAATAGATAGATAGATCGATAGATCGATAGATATAGATGATAGATGATACATGATAGATAGATAGATAGATAGATAGATAGATAGATAGATAGATAGATATGATGGATGGATGGATGGATGGATAGATAGATGATAGATGGATGGATAGATAGATGATAAGATAGATAGATAGACAGACAGATAGATAGATAGATATGGATGGATAGATAGATAGATAGATAGATGTGGATGGATGGGCTGATGGATGGATAGATGGATGAAAGATAGGTACATAAATAGATAGGTATGGATGATACAATGATAGATGATAGATAGATGATAGAGAGAGAGAGAGAAAGATACATAGATATGGATGGATGGATAGATTGATTGATTGATTGATTGATTGATTGATACATGATAGATAGATAGATATGATGGATGGATGGATGGATGGATAGATAGATGATAGATGGATGGATGGATGGATAGATAGATAGATGATAAGATAGATAGATAGACAGACAGATAGATAGCTAGATATGGATGGATAGATTGATCAATAGATAGATAGATCGATAGATAGATAGATATAGATGATAGATGATACATGATAGATAGATAGATATGATGGATGGATGGATAGATAGATGATAGATGGATGGATGGATAGATAGATAGATAGATAGATAATAGATGGATGGATGGATGGATAAATAGATATGGATGAATAGATAGATAGATAGATAGATAGATAGATAGATAGATAGATAGATATGGATGGATGGACTGATGGATGCATAGATGGATGAATGATAGGTACATAAATAGATAGGTATGGATGATAGATAGATATAGATATAGATAGATAGAGATGATAGATAGATAGATAGATAGATAGAGAGAGAGAGAGATGATAGATGGATGGATGGATAGATAGATGATAAGATAGATAGATAGATAGATAGATAGATAGATAGATAGATAGGTTGATAGATATATGATAGATAGATATGAATGGATGGATGGATAGATTGATGAATGAAAGGTACATAAATAGATATGGATGATAGATAGATAGATGATAGATGGATGGATGAATGGATAGATAAATAGATATGGATGAATAGATAGATAGATAGATAGATAGATAGATAGATAGATAGATAGATATGATTGGATGGACTGATGGATGGATAGATCGATGAATGATAGGTACATAAATAGATAGGTATGGATGATACAATGATAGATGATAGATAGATGATAGAGAGAGAGAGAGAAAGATACATAGATATGGATGGATGGATGGTTGGATAGATAGATAGATAGAAAAATAGAGTAGATAAAGATTAGATAGATAGATAGATAGATAGATAGATAGATAGATAGATAGATAGATAGATCATCGATAGACAGACAGATAGATAGATAGATAGATAGATAGATAGATAGATAGATAGATAGATATATTCATAGATGGCGGGCTGGCTTGCTGGCTGGCTAGATGGATGAATGATAGGTACATAAATAGATAGGTATGGATTATACAATGATAGATGATAGATAGATGATAGATAGAGAGAGAGAGAGAGATACATAGATATGGATGGATGGATGGATGGATAAATAGATATGGATGAATAGATAGATAAATAGATAGATAGATAGATAAAGTTGATAGATATATAGATGGATCATCGATCGATCGATCGATCGATATAGATGATAGATAGATAGATAGATAGATAGATAGATAGATAGATAGATAGATATGATTGGATGGACTGATGGATGGATAGATCCATGAATGATAGGTACATAAATAGATAGGTATGGATGATAAAATGATAGATTATAGATTATAGATAGATAGATGGAGAGATAGAGAGACATACATAGATATGGATGGATGAATGGTTAGATAGATAGATAGAAAAATAGAGTAGATAAAGATGATAGATAGATAGATAGATAGATAGATAGATAGATAGATAGATCATCGATAGTGAGATAGATAGATAGAAAGGTAGATAGATAGATAGATAAATAGATATGGATGAATAGATATATAGATAGATTGATAGATCGACAGATATAGATGATAGATAGATGATAGATAGATAGATAGATAGATAGATAGATAGATAGTTAGATGTGGATGGATGGGCTGATGGATGGATAGATGGATGAAAGATAGGTACATAAATAGATAGGTATGGATGATAGATAGATGATAGATAGATAGATAGATAGATAGATAGATAGATAGATAGATAGATAGATAGATATATTCATAGATGGGTGGCTGGCTGGCTGGCTGGCTAGATGGATGAATGATAGGTACATAAATAGATAGGTATGGATGATACAATGATAGATGATAGATAGATGATAGAGAGAGAGAGAGAGATACATAGATATGGATGGATGGATAGATAGATAGATAGATAGATAGATAGATAGATAGATTGATTGATTGATATATGATAGATAGATAGATATGGATGGATGGATAGATAGATGATAAGATAGATAGATCAATAGACAGATAGATAGATAGATATGGATGGATAGATAGATAAATAGATAGATCGATCGATCGATAGATATAGATGATACATGATGCATGATAGATAGATAGATAGATAGATAGATAGATAGATAGATAGATATGATGGATGGATGGATGGATGGATAGATAGATGATAGATGGATGGATGGATGGATAGATAGATGATAAGATAGATAGATAGATAGATAGATAGATAGATAGATAGATAGATATGGATGGATAGATAGATAGATAGATAGATAATAGATGGATGGATGGATAAATAGATATGGATGAATTGATAGATAGATAGATAGATAGATAGATAGATAGATAGATAGATAAAGATGATAGATAGATAGATACATAGATAGATATGGATGGATGGACTGATGGATGCATAGATGGATGAATGATAGGTACATAAATAGATAGGTATGGATGATAGATAGATAGAGATGATAGATAGAGATGATAGATAGATAGATAGATAGATAGATAGATAGATAGATAGATAGATGGATAGATGATAGATGGATGGATGGATAGATAGATTATAAGATAGATAGATAGATAGATAGATAGATAGATAGATAGATAGATAGATAGATAGGTTGGTTGGTTGATAGATATATGATAGATAGATATGAATGGATGGATGGATAGATTGATGAATGAAAGGTACATAAATAGATATGGATGATCGATAGATAGATGATAGATGGATGGATGAATGGATAGATAAATAGATATGGATGAATAGATAGATAGATAGATAGATAGATAGATAGATAGATAGATATGATTGGATGGACTGATGGATGGATAGATCGATGAATGATAGGTACATAAATAGATAGGTATGGATGATACAATGATAGATGACAGATTATAGATAGATAGATGGAGAGAGAGAGAGAGAGACATACATAGATATGGATGGATGGATGGTTGGATAGATAGATAGATAGATAGATAGACAGAAAAATAGAGTAGATAAAAATGATAGATAGATAGATAGATAGATAGATAGATAGATAGATAGATAGATATATTCATAGATGGCTGGCTGGCTGGCTGGCTAGATGGATGACTGATAGGTACATAAATAGATAGGGATGGATGATACAATGATAGATGATAGAGAGATAGAGAGATAGAGAGAGAGATAGAGAGAGAGAGATACATAGATATGGATGGATGGATGGATAGATTGATGAATGAAAGGTACATAAATAGATATGGATGATAGATAGATAGATGATGGATGGATGAATGGATAGATAAATAGATATGGATGAATAGATAGATAGATAGATAGATAGATAGATAGATAGATAGATATGATTGGATGGACTGATGGATGGATAGATCGATGAATGATAGGTACATAAATAGATAGGTATGGATGATACAATGATAGATGACAGATTATAGATAGAGAGATGGAGAGAGAGAGAGAGAGACATACATAGATATGGATGGATGGATGGTTGGATAGATAGATAGATAGATAGAAAAATAGAGTAGATAAAGATTAGATAGATAGATAGCTAGATAGATAGATAGATAGATAGATAGATAGATCATCGATAGAGAGATAGATAGATAGATAGATAGATAGATAGATAGATAGATAGATAGATAGATATATTCATAGATGGCGGGCTGGCTGGCTGGCTGGCTAGATGGATGAATGATAGGTACATAAATAGATAGGTATGGATGATACAATGATAGATGATACATAGATGATAGAGAGAGAGAGAGAGAGATACATAGATATGGATGGATGGATGGATAAATAGATATGGATGAATAGATAGATAGATAAATAGATAGATAGATAGATAAAGTTGATAGATATATAGATGGATCATCGATCGATCGATCGATCGATATAGATGATAGATAGATAGATAGATAGATAGATAGATAGATAGATAGATAGATAGATAAGATTGGATGGACTGATGGATGGATAGATCGATGAATGATAGGTACATAAATAGATAGGTATGGATGATACAATGATAGATTATAGATTATAGATAGATAGATGGAGAGAGAGAGACATACATAGATATGGATGGATGAATGGTTGGATAGATAGATAGATAGAAAAATAGAGTAGATAAAGATGATAGATAGATAGATAGATAGATAGATAGATAGATAGATCATCGATAGTGAGATAGATAGATAGAAAGATAGATAGATAGATATAAGATGGATGGATGGATGGATAGACAGACAGACAGACAGATATATATATAGATAGATAGATAGATAGATAGATAGATAGATAGATAGATAGATGTGGATGGATGGGCTGATGGATGGATAGATGGATGAATGATAGGTACATAAATAGATAGGTATGGATGATAGATAGATGATAGATGATTGATAGATGGATGGATGGATGGATGGATAGATAGATAGATAGATAGATAGATAGATAGATAGATAGATAGATAGATTCATAGATGGGTGGCTGGCTGGCTGGCTGGCTAGATGGGTGAATGATAGGTACATAAATAGATAGGTATGGATGATACAATGATAGATGATAGATAGATGATAGAGAGAGAGAGAGAGAGAGAGAGATACATAGATATGGATGCATGGATAGATAGATAGATAGATAGATAGATAGATAGATAGATAGATAGATAGATGTGGATGGATGGGCTGATGAATGGATAGATGGATGAATGATAGGTATATAAATAGATAGGTATGGATGATAGATAGATGATAGATAGATAGATAGATAGATAGATAGATAGATAGATGATAGATGGATGGATGGATAGATAGATTATAAGATAGATAGATAGATAGATAGATAGATAGATAGATAGATAGGTTGGTTGGTTGATAGATATATGATAGATAGATATGAATGGATGGATGGATAGATTGATGAATGAAAGGTACATAAATAGATATGGATGATCGATAGATAGATGATAGATGGATGGATGAATGGATAGATAAATAGATATGGATGAATAGATAGATAGATAGATAGATAGATAGATAGATAGATAGATAGATAGATATGATTGGATGGACTGATGGATGGATAGATCGATGAATGATAGGTACATAAATAGATAGGTATGGATGATACAATGATAGATGACAGATTATAGATAGATAGATGGAGAGAGAGAGAGAGAGAGACATACATAGATATGGATGGATGGATGGTTGGATAGATAGATAGATAGATAGATAGATAGATAGAAAAATAGAGTAGATAAAAATGATAGATAGATAGATAGATAGATAGATAGATAGATAGATAGATAGATAGATAGATATATTCATAGATGGCTGGCTGGCTGGCTGGCTAGATGGATGACTGATAGGTACATAAATAGATAGGGATGGATGATACAATGATAGATGATAGAGAGATAGAGAGATAGAGAGAGAGATAGAGAGAGAGAGATACATAGATATGGATGGATGGATGGATAGATTGATGAATGAAAGGTACATAAATAGATATGGATGATAGATAGATAGATGATGGATGGATGAATGGTTGGATAGATAGATAGATAGAAAAATAGAGTAGATAAAGATGATAGATAGATAGATAGATAGATAGATAGATAGATAGATAGATCATCGATAGTGAGACAGATAGATAGAAAGATAGATAGATAGATAGATAGATAGATAGATAGATAGATATAAGATGGATGGATGGATGGATAGACAGACAGACAGACAGATATATAGATAGATAGATAGATAGATAGATAGATAGATAGATAGATAGATAGATAGATGTGGATGGATGGGCTGATGGATGGATAGATGGATGAATGATAGGTACATAAATAGATAGGTATGGATGATAGATAGATGATAGATGATTGATAGATGGATGGATGGATGGATGGATAGATAGATAGATAGATAGATAGATAGATAGATAGATAGATTCATAGATGGGTGGCTGGCTGGCTGGCTGGCTAGATGGGTGAATGATAGGTACATAAATAGATAGGTATGGATGATACAATGATAGATGATAGATAGATGATAGAGAGAGAGAGAGAGAGAGAGAGATACATAGATATGGATGCATGGATAGATAGATAGATAGATAGATAGATAGATAGATAGATAGATGTGGATGGATGGGCTGATGGATGGATAGATGGATGAATGATAGGTACATAAATAGATAGGTATGGATGATAGATAGATATAGATGATAGATAGATAGAGATGATAGATAGATAGATAGATAGATAGATAGATAGATAGATAGATAGATAGATGATGGATGGATGGTTGGATAGATAGATGATAAGATAGATAGATAGATAGATAGATAGATAGATAGATAGATAGATAGATAGATAGATTGGTTGGTTGGTTGATAGATATATGATAGATAGATATGAATGGATGGATGGATAGATTGATGAATGAAAGGTACATAAATAGATATGGATGATAGATAGATAGATAGATAGATAGATAGATAGGTTGGTTGGTTGATAGATATATGATAGATAGATATGAATGGATGGATGGATAGATTGATGAATGAAAGGTACATAAATAGATATGGATGGATAGATAGATGATAAGATAGATAGACAGACAGATAGATAGATAGATATAGATGGATAGATACATAGATAGATAGATAATAGATGGATGGATGGATGGATAAATAGATGATAGATGATAGATAGATGATAGATGATAGATAGATAGATAGATAGATAGAGATGGATGGATGGACTGATGGATGCATAGATGGATGAATGATAGGTACATAAATAGATAGGTATGGATGATAGATAGATATAGATGATAGATAGATAGAGATGATAGATAGATAGATAGATAGATAGATAGATAGATAGATAGATAGATGATAGATGGATGGATGGATAGATAGATGATAAGATAGATAGATAGATAGATAGATAGATAGATAGATAGATAGATAGATAGATAGATTGGTTGCTTGGTTGATAGATATATGATAGATAGATATGAATGGATGGATGGATAGATTGATGAATGAAAGGTACATAAATAGATATGGATGATAGATAGATAGATAGATAGATAGATAGATAGGTTGGTTGGTTGATAGATATATGATAGATAGATATGAATGGATGGATGGATAGATTGATGAATGAAAGGTACATAAATAGATATGGATGGATAGATAGATGATAAGATAGATAGACAGACAGATAGATAGATAGATATAGATGGATAGATACATAGATAGATAGATAATAGATGGATGGATGGATGGATAAATAGATGATAGATGATAGATAGATGATAGATGATAGATAGATAGATAGATAGATAGATAGATAGATAGATAGAGATGGATGGATGGACTGATGGATGCATAGATGGATGAATGATAGGTACATAAATAGATAGGTATGGATGATAGATAGATATAGATGATAGATAGATAGAGATGATAGATAGATAGATAGATAGATAGATAGATAGATAGATAGATAGATAGATGATAGATGGATGGATGGATAGATAGATGATAAGATAGATAGATAGATAGATAGATAGATAGATAGATAGATAGATAGGTTGGTTGGTTGATAGATATATGATAGATAGATATGAATGGATGGATGGATAGATTGATGAATGAAAGGTACATAAATAGATATGGATGATAGATAGATAGATAGATAGATAGATAGATAGATAGATAGATAGGTTGGTTGGTTGGTTGGTTGATAGATATATGATAGATAGATATGAATGGATGGATGGATAGATTGATGAATGAAAGGTACATAAATAGATATGGATGATAGATAGATAGATAGATAGATAGATAGAATGATAGATAGATAGGTTGGTTGGTTGATAGATATATGATAGATAGATATGAATGGATGGATGGATAGATTGATGAATGAAAGGTACATAAATAGATATGGATGGATAGATAGATGATAAGATAGATAGACAGACAGACAGATAGATAGATATAGATGGATAGATACATAGATAGATAGATAATAGATGGATGGATGGATGGATAAATAGATGATAGATGATAGATAGATGATAGATGATAGATAGATAGATAGATAGATAGATAGATAGATAGATAGATAATAGATGGATGGATGGATAGATAGATGATAAGATAGATAGATAGATAGATAGATAGATAGATAGATAGATAGGTTGGTTGGTTGATAGATATATGATAGATAGATATGAATGGATGGATGGATAGATTGATGAATGAAAGGTACATAAATAGATATGGATGATAGATAGATAGATAGATAGATAGATAGATAGATAGATAGATAGATAGATAGATAGGTTGGTTGGTTGGTTGGTTGATAGATATATGATAGATAGATATGAATGGATGGATGGATAGATTGATGAATGAAAGGTACATAAATAGATATGGATGATAGATAGATGATAGATGGATGGATGAATGGATAGATAGATAGATAGATAGATAGATAGATAGATAGATAGATATGATTGGATGGACTGATGGATGGATAGATCGATGAATGATCGATACATAAATAGATAGGTATGGATGATACAATGATAGATGACAGATTATAGATAGATAGATGGAGAGAGAGAGAGAGACATACATAGATATGGATGGATGGATGGTTGGATAGATAGATAGATAGATAGAAAAATAGAGTAGATAAAAATGATAGATAGATAGATAGATAGATAGATAGATAGATAGATAGATAGATAGATATATTCATAGATGGCTGGCTGGCTGACTGGCTAGATGGATGACTGATAGGTACATAAATAGATAGGTATGGATGATACAATGATAGATGATAGATAGATAGAGAGAGAGATAGAGAGAGAGAGAGATACATAGATATGGATGGATGGATGGATGGATAAATAGATATGGATGAATAGATAGATAGATAAATAGATAGATAGATAGATAAAGTTGATAGATATATAGATGGATCATCGATCGATCGATTGATAGATATAGATGATAGATAGATAGATAGATAGATAGATAGATAGATAGATAGATTGATAGATATGATTGGATGGACTGATGGATGGATAGATCGATGAATGATAGGTACATAAATAGATAGGTATGGATGATACAATGATAGATTATAGATTATAGATAGATAGACGGAGAGAGAGAGAGACATACATAAATATGGATGGATGAATGGTTGGATAGATAGATAGATAGAAAAATAGAGTAGATAAAGATGATAGATAGATAGATAGATCATCAATAGATAGATAGATAGATAGATAGATAGATAGATAGATAGATAGATAGATAGATAGATAGATAGATAGATATGATGGATGGATGGATGGATGGATAGATAGATGATAGATGGATGGATAGATAGATGATAAGATAGATAGATAGACAGACAGATAGATAGATAGATATAGATGGATAGATAGATAGATAGATAGATGTGGATGGATGGGCTGATGGATGGATAGATGGATGAAAGATAGGTACATAAATAGATAGGTATGGATGATACAATGATAGATGATAGATAGATGATAGAGAGAGAGAGAGAAAGATACATAGATATGGATGGATGGATAGATTGATTGATTGATTGATTGATTGATTGATATATGATAGATAGATAGATATGGATGGATGGATAGATAGATGATAAGATAGATAGACAGACAGATAGATAGATAGATATAGATGGATAGATACATAGATAGATAGATAATAGATGGATGGATGGATGGATAAATAGATGATAGATGATAGATAGATGATAGATGATAGATAGATAGATAGATAGATAGAGATGGATGGATGGACTGATGGATGCATAGATGGATGAATGATAGGTACATAAATAGATAGGTATGGATGATAGATAGATATAGATGATAGATAGATAGAGATGATAGATAGATAGATAGATAGATAGATAGATAGATAGATAGATGATAGATGGATGGATGGATAGATAGATGATAAGATAGATAGATAGATAGATAGATAGATAGATAGATAGATAGATTGGTTGGTTGGTTGGTTGATAGATATATGATAGATAGATATGAATGGATGGATGGATAGATTGATGAATGAAAGGTACATAAATAGATATGGATGATAGATAGATAGATAGATAGATAGATAGATAGATAGATAGATAGATAGATAGATAGATAGGTTGGTTGGTTGGTAGATATATGATAGATAGATATGAATGGATGGATGGATAGATTGATGAATGAAAGGTACATAAATAGATATGGATGATAGATAGATGATAGATGGATGGATGAATGGATAGATAGATAGATAGATAGATAGATAGATAGATAGATAGATAGATATGATGGATGGATGGATGGATGGATAGATGATAGATGGATGGATGGATGGATAGATAGATGATAAGATAGATAGACAGACAGATAGATAGATAGATATAGATGGATAGATACATAGATACATAGATAATAGATGGATGGATGGATGGATAAATAGATGATAGATGATAGATAGATGATAGATGATAGATAGATAGATAGATAGATAGATAGAGATGGATGGATGGACTGATAGATGCATAGATGGATGAATGATAGGTACATAAATAGATAGGTATGGATGATAGATAGATATAGATGATAGATAGATAGAGATGATAGATAGATAGATAGATAGATAGATAGATAGATAGATAGATAGATAGATAGATAGATGATAGATGGATGGATGGATAGATAGATGATAAGATAGATAGATAGATAGATAGATAGATAGATAGATAGATAGATAGATAGGTTGGTTGGTTGATAGATATATGATAGATAGATATGAATGGATGGATGGATAGATTGATGAATGAAAGGTACATAAATAGATATGGATGATAGATAGATAGATAGATAGATAGATAGATAGATAGATAGATAGATAGGTTGGTTGGTTGGTTGGTTGATAGATATATGATAGATAGATATGAATGGATGGATGGATAGATTGATGAATGAAAGGTACATAAATAGATATGGATGATAGATAGATAGATAGATAGATAGATAGAATGATAGATAGATAGGTTGGTTGGTTGATAGATATATGATAGATAGATATGAATGGATGGATGGATAGATTGATGAATGAAAGGTACATAAATAGATATGGATGGATAGATAGATGATAAGATAGATAGACAGACAGACAGATAGATAGATATAGATGGATAGATACATAGATAGATAGATAATAGATGGATGGATGGATGGATAAATAGATGATAGATGATAGATAGATGATAGATGATAGATAGATAGATAGATAGATAGATAGATAATAGATGGATGGATGGATAGATAGATGATAAGATAGATAGATAGATAGATAGATAGATAGATAGATTGGTTGGTTGGTTGGTTGATAGATATATGATAGATAGATATGAATGGATGGATGGATAGATTGATGAATGAAAGGTACATAAATAGATATGGATGATAGATAGATAGATAGATAGATAGATAGATAGATAGATAGATAGGTTGGTTGGTTGATAGATATATGATAGATAGATATGAATGGATGGATGGATAGATTGATGAATGAAAGGTACATAAATAGATATGGATGATAGATAGATGATAGATGGATGGATGAATGGATAGATAGATAGATAGATAGATAGATAGATAGATAGATAGATAGATAGATAGATAGATGATAGATGGATGGATGGATAGATAGATGATAAGATAGATAGATAGATAGATAGATAGATAGATAGATAGATAGATAGATAGGTTGGTTGGTTGATAGATATATGATAGATAGATATGAATGGATGGATGGATAGATTGATGAATGAAAGGTACATAAATAGATATGGATGATAGATAGATAGATAGATAGATAGATAGATAGATAGATAGATAGATAGGTTGGTTGGTTGGTTGGTTGATAGATATATGATAGATAGATATGAATGGATGGATGGATAGATTGATGAATGAAAGGTACATAAATAGATATGGATGATAGATAGATAGATAGATAGATAGATAGAATGATAGATAGATAGGTTGGTTGGTTGATAGATATATGATAGATAGATATGAATGGATGGATGGATAGATTGATGAATGAAAGGTACATAAATAGATATGGATGGATAGATAGATGATAAGATAGATAGACAGACAGACAGATAGATAGATATAGATGGATAGATACATAGATAGATAGATAATAGATGGATGGATGGATGGATAAATAGATGATAGATGATAGATAGATGATAGATGATAGATAGATAGATAGATAGATAGATAGATAATAGATGGATGGATGGATAGATAGATGATAAGATAGATAGATAGATAGATAGATAGATAGATAGATTGGTTGGTTGGTTGGTTGATAGATATATGATAGATAGATATGAATGGATGGATGGATAGATTGATGAATGAAAGGTACATAAATAGATATGGATGATAGATAGATAGATAGATAGATAGATAGATAGATAGATAGATAGGTTGGTTGGTTGATAGATATATGATAGATAGATATGAATGGATGGATGGATAGATTGATGAATGAAAGGTACATAAATAGATATGGATGATAGATAGATGATAGATGGATGGATGAATGGATAGATAGATAGATAGATAGATAGATAGATAGATAGATAGATAGATATGATGGATGGATGGATGGATGGATAGATGATAGATGGATGGATGGATGGATAGATAGATGATAAGATAGATAGACAGACAGATAGATAGATAGATATAGATGGATAGATACATAGATACATAGATAATAGATGGATGGATGGATGGATAAATAGATGATAGATGATAGATAGATGATAGATGATAGATAGATAGATAGATAGATAGATAGAGATGGATGGATGGACTGATAGATGCATAGATGGATGAATGATAGGTACATAAATAGATAGGTATGGATGATAGATAGATATAGATGATAGATAGATAGAGATGATAGATAGATAGATAGATAGATAGATAGATAGATAGATAGATAGATAGATAGATAGATGATAGATGGATGGATGGATAGATAGATGATAAGATAGATAGATAGATAGATAGATAGATAGATAGATAGATAGATAGATAGGTTGGTTGGTTGATAGATATATGATAGATAGATATGAATGGATGGATGGATAGATTGATGAATGAAAGGTACATAAATAGATATGGATGATAGATAGATAGATAGATAGATAGATAGATAGATAGATAGATAGATAGATAGGTTGGTTGGTTGGTTGGTTGATAGATATATGATAGATAGATATGAATGGATGGATGGATAGATTGATGAATGAAAGGTACATAAATAGATATGGATGATAGATAGATAGATAGATAGATAGATAGAATGATAGATAGATAGGTTGGTTGGTTGATAGATATATGATAGATAGATATGAATGGATGGATGGATAGATTGATGAATGAAAGGTACATAAATAGATATGGATGGATAGATAGATGATAAGATAGATAGACAGACAGACAGATAGATAGATATAGATGGATAGATACATAGATAGATAGATAATAGATGGATGGATGGATGGATAAATAGATGATAGATGATAGATAGATGATAGATGATAGATAGATAGATAGATAGATAGATAGATAATAGATGGATGGATGGATAGATAGATGATAAGATAGATAGATAGATAGATAGATAGATAGATAGATTGGTTGGTTGGTTGGTTGATAGATATATGATAGATAGATATGAATGGATGGATGGATAGATTGATGAATGAAAGGTACATAAATAGATATGGATGATAGATAGATAGATAGATAGATAGATAGATAGATAGATAGATAGGTTGGTTGGTTGATAGATATATGATAGATAGATATGAATGGATGGATGGATAGATTGATGAATGAAAGGTACATAAATAGATATGGATGATAGATAGATGATAGATGGATGGATGAATGGATAGATAGATAGATAGATAGATAGATAGATAGATAGATAGATAGATAGATATGATGGATGGATGGATGGATGGATAGATGATAGATGGATGGATGGATGGATAGATAGATGATAAGATAGATAGACAGACAGATAGATAGATAGATATAGATGGATAGATACATAGATACATAGATAATAGATGGATGGATGGATGGATAAATAGATGATAGATGATAGATAGATGATAGATGATAGATAGATAGATAGATAGATAGAGATGGATGGATGGACTGATGGATGCATAGATGGATGAATGATAGGTACATAAATAGATAGGTATGGATGATAGATAGATATAGATGATAGATAGATAGAGATGATAGATAGATAGATAGATAGATAGATAGATAGATAGATAGATAGATAGATGATAGATGGATGGATGGATAGATATATGATAAGATAGATAGATAGATAGATAGATAGATAGATAGTTAGATAGATTGGTTGGTTGGTTGATAGATATATGATAGATAGATATGAATGGATGGATGGATAGATTGATGAATGAAAGGTACATAAATAGATATGGATGATAGATAGATGATAGATGGATGGATGAATGGATAGATAGATAGATAGATAGATAGATAGATATGATTGGATGGACTGATGGATGGATAGATCGATGAATGATCGATACATAAATAAATAGGTATGGATGATACAATGATAGATGACAGATTATAGATAGATAGATGGAGAGAGAGAGAGAGACATACATAGATATGGATGGATGGATGGTTGGATAGATAGATAGATAGATAGAAAAATAGAGTAGATAAAAATGATAGATAGATAGATAGATAGATAGATAGATAGATAGATAGATAGATAGATGATAGATGGATGGATGGATAGATAGATGATAAGATAGATAGATAGATAGATAGATAGATAGATAGATAGATAGATAGATTGGTTGGTTGGTTGATAGATATATGATAGATAGATATGAATGGATGGATGGATAGATTGATGAATGAAAGGTACATAAATAGATATGGATGATAGATAGATAGATAGATAGATAGATAGATAGATAGATAGATAGATAGATAGATTGGTTGGTTGGTTGGTTGATAGATATATGATAGATAGATATGAATGGATGGATGGATAGATTGATGAATGAAAGGTACATAAATAGATATGGATGATAGATAGATGATAGATGGATGGATGAATGGATAGATAGATAGATAGATAGATAGATAGATAGATAGATAGATAGATATGATGGATGGATGGATGGATGGATAGATGATAGATGGATGGATGGATGGATAGATAGATGATAAGATAGATAGACAGACAGATAGATAGATAGATATAGATGGATAGATACATAGATACATAGATAATAGATGGATGGATGGATGGATAAATAGATGATAGATGATAGATAGATGATAGATGATAGATAGATAGATAGATAGATAGATAGATAGAGATGGATGGATGGACTGATGGATGCATAGATGGATGAATGATAGGTACATAAATAGATAGGTATGGATGATAGATAGATATAGATGATAGATAGATAGAGATGATAGATAGATAGATAGATAGATAGATAGATAGATAGATAGATAGATAGATGATAGATGGATGGATGGATAGATATATGATAAGATAGATAGATAGATAGATAGATAGATAGATAGATAGATAGATAGATAGATAGATTGGTTGGTTGGTTGATAGATATATGATAGATAGATATGAATGAATGGATGGATAGATTGATGAATGAAAGGTACATAAATAGATATGGATGATAGATAGATGATGGATGGATGAATGGATAGATAGATAGATAGATAGATAGATAGATAGATAGATAGATATGATTGGATGGACTGATGGATGGATAGATCGATGAATGATCGATACATAAATAAATAGGTATGGATGATACAATGATAGATGACAGATTATAGATAGATAGATGGAGAGAGAGAGAGAGACATACATAGATATGGATGGATGGATGGTTGGATAGATAGATAGATAGATAGAAAAATAGAGTAGATAAAAATGATAGATAGATAGATAGATAGATAGATAGATAGATAGATAGATAGATATATTCATAGATGGCTGGCTGGCTGGCTGGCTAGATGGATGACTGATAGGTACATAAATAGATAGGTATGGATGATACAATGATAGATGATAGATAGATGATAGAGAGAGAGAGAGAAAGATACATAGATATGGATGGATGGATAGATTGATTGATTGATTGATTGATTGATACATGATAGATAGATAGATATGATGGATGGATGGATGGATGGATAGATAGATGATAGATGGATGGATGGATGGATAGATAGATAGATGATAAGATAGATAGATAGACAGACAGATAGATAGCTAGATATGGATGGATAGATTGATCAATAGATAGATAGATCGATAGATAGATAGATATAGATGATAGATGATACATGATAGATAGATAGATATGATGGATGGATGGATGGATAGATAGATGATAGATGGATGGATGGATAGATAGATAGATAGATAGATAATAGATGGCTGGATGGATGGATAAATAGATATGGATGAATAGATAGATAGATAGATAGATAGATAGATAGATAGATAGATAGATATGGATGGATGGACTGATGGATGCATAGATGGATGAATGATAGGTACATAAATAGATAGGTATGGATGATAGATAGATATAGATATAGATAGATAGAGATGATAGATAGATAGATAGATAGATAGATAGATAGATAGAAAGAGAGATGATAGATGGATGGATGGATAGATAGATGATAAGATAGATAGATAGATAGATAGATAGATAGATAGATAGATAGATAGATAGGTTGGTTGATAGATATATGATAGATAGATATGAATGGATGGATGGATAGATTGATGAATGAAAGGTACATAAATAGATATGGATGATAGATAGATAGATGATAGATGGATGGATGAATGGATAGATAAATAGATATGGATGAATAGATAGATAGATAGATAGATAGATAGATAGATAGATAGATAGATAGATAGATATGATTGGATGGACTGATGGATGGATAGATCGATGGATGATAGGTACATAAATAGATAGGTATGGATGATACAATGATAGATGATAGATAGATGATAGAGAGAGAGAGAGAAAGATACATAGATATGGATGGATGGATGGTTGGATAGATAGATAGATAGAAAAATAGAGTAGATAAAGATTAGATAGATAGATAGATAGATAGATAGATAGATAGATAGATAGATAGATAGATAGATAGATATATTCATAGATGGGTGGCTGGCTGGCTGGCTGGCTAGATGGATGAATGATAGGTACATAAATAGATAGGTATGGATGATACAATGATAGATGATAGATAGATGATAGATAGAGAGAGAGAGAGAGAGATACATAGATATGGATGGATGGATGGATGGATAAATAGATATGGATGAATAGATAGATAGATAAATAGATAGATAGATAGATAAAGTTGATAGATATATAGATGGATCATCGATCGATCGATTGATAGATATAGATGATAGATAGATAGATAGATAGATAGATAGATAGATAGATAGATAGATTGATAGATATGATTGGATGGACTGATGGATGGATAGATCGATGAATGATAGGTACATAAATAGATAGGTATGGATGATACAATGATAGATTATAGATTATAGATAGATAGACGGAGAGAGAGAGAGACATACATAAATATGGATGGATGAATGGTTGGATAGATAGATAGATAGAAAAATAGAGTAGATAAAGATGATAGATAGATAGATAGATAGATAGATAGATAGATAGATAGATCATCGATAGTGAGATAGATAGATAGAAAGGTAGATAGATAGATAGATAAATAGATATGGATGAATAGATATATAGATAGATTGATAGATCGACAGATATAGATGATAGATAGATGATAGATGATAGATAGATAGATAGATAGATGTGGATGGATGGGCTGATGGATGGATAGATGGATGAAAGATAGGTACATAAATAGATAGGTATGGATGATAGATAGATGATAGATGATAGATAGATAGATAGATAGATAGATAGATAGATAGATAGATAGATAGATAGATAGATAGATGTATTCATAGATGGGTGGTTGGTTGGCTGGCTGGCTAGATGGATGAATGATAGGTACATAAATAGATAGGTAGGGATGATACAATGATAGATGATAGATAGTTGATAGAGAGAGAGAGAGAGAGATACATAGATATGGATGGATGGATGGATAGATAGATAGATAGATAGATAGATTGATTGATTGATTGATATATGATAGATAGATATGATAGATATGGATGGATGGATAGATAGATGATAAGATAGATAGATCGATAGACAGATAGATAGATAGATATGGATGGATAGATAGATCAATAGATAGATAGATCGATAGATCGATAGATATAGATGATAGATGATACATGATAGATAGATAGATAGATAGATAGATAGATAGATAGATAGATAGATAGATAGATAGATAGATATGATGGATGGATGGATGGATGGATAGATAGATGATAGATGGATGGATAGATAGATGATAAGATAGATAGATAGACAGACAGATAGATAGATAGATATGGATGGATAGATAGATAGATAGATAGATGTGGATGGATGGGCTGATGGATGGATAGATGGATGAAAGATAGGTACATAAATAGATAGGTATGGATGATACAATGATAGATGATAGATAGATGATAGAGAGAGAGAGAGAAAGATACATAGATATGGATGGATGGATAGATTGATTGATTGATTGATTGATTGATTGATACATGATAGATAGATAGATATGATGGATGGATGGATGGATGGATAGATAGATGATAGATGGATGGATGGATGGATAGATAGATAGATGATAAGATAGATAGATAGACAGACAGATAGATAGCTAGATATGGATGGATAGATTGATCAATAGATAGATAGATCGATAGATAGATAGATATAGATGATAGATGATACATGATAGATAGATATGATGGATGGATGGATAGATAGATGATAGATGGATGGATGGATAGATAGATAGATAGATAGATAATAGATGGATGGATGGATGGATAAATAGATATGGATGAATAGATAGATAGATAGATAGATAGATAGATAGATAGATAGATATGGATGGATGGACTGATGGATGCATAGATGGATGAATGATAGGTACATAAATAGATAGGTATGGATGATAGATAGATATAGATATAGATAGATAGAGATGATAGATAGATAGATAGATAGATAGATAGATAGAGAGAGAGATGATAGATGGATGGATGGATAGATAGATGATAAGATAGATAGATAGATAGATAGATAGATAGATAGATAGATAGATAGATAGGTTGGTTGATAGATATATGATAGATAGATATGAATGGATGGATGGATAGATTGATGAATGAAAGGTACATAAATAGATATGGATGATAGATAGATAGATGATAGATGGATGGATGAATGGATAGATAAATAGATATGGATGAATAGATAGATAGATAGATAGATAGATAGATAGATAGATAGATAGATATGATTGGATGGACTGATGGATGGATAGATCGATGAATGATAGGTACATAAATAGATAGGTATGGATGATACAATGATAGATGATAGATAGATGATAGAGAGAGAGAGAGAAAGATACATAGATATGGATGGATGGATGGTTGGATAGATAGATAGATAGAAAAATAGAGTAGATAAAGATTAGATAGATAGATAGATAGATAGATAGATAGATAGATAGATAGATAGATAGATCATCGATAGACAGACAGATAGATAGATAGATAGATAGATAGATAGATAGATAGATAGATATATTCATAGATGGCGGGCTGGCTTGCTGGCTGGCTAGATGGATGAATGATAGGTACATAAATAGATAGGTATGGATTATACAATGATAGATGATAGATAGATGATAGATAGAGAGAGAGAGAGAGATACATAGATATGGATGGATGGATGGATGGATAAATAGATATGGATGAATAGATAGATAAATAGATAGATAGATAGATAAAGTTGATAGATATATAGATGGATCATCGATCGATATAGATGATAGATAGATAGATAGATAGATAGATAGATAGATAGATAGATAGATATGATTGGATGGACTGATGGATGGATAGATCCATGAATGATAGGTACATAAATAGATAGGTATGGATGATAAAATGATAGATTATAGATTATAGATAGATAGATGGAGAGATAGAGAGACATACATAGATATGGATGGATGAATGGTTAGATAGATAGATAGAAAAATAGAGTAGATAAAGATGATAGATAGATAGATAGATAGATAGATAGATAGATAGATAGATCATCGATAGTGAGATAGATAGATAGAAAGGTAGATAGATAGATAGATAAATAGATATGGATGAATAGATATATAGATAGATTGATAGATCGACAGATATAGATGATAGATAGATGATAGATAGATAGATAGATAGATAGATAGATAGATAGATAGATAGATGTGGATGGATGGGCTGATGGATGGATAGATGGATGAAAGATAGGTACATAAATAGATAGGTATGGATGATAGATAGATGATAGATAGATAGATAGATAGATAGATAGATAGATAGATAGATAGATAGATATATTCATAGATGGGTGGCTGGCTGGCTGGCTGGCTAGATGGATGAATGATAGGTACATAAATAGATAGGTATGGATGATACAATGATAGATGATAGATAGATGATAGAGAGAGAGAGAGAGAGATACATAGATATGGATGGATGGATAGATAGATAGATAGATAGATAGATAGATAGATAGATAGATTGATTGATTGATATATGATAGATAGATAGATATGGATGGATGGATAGATAGATGATAAGATAGATAGATCAATAGACAGATAGATAGATAGATATGGATGGATAGATAGATAAATAGATAGATCGATCGATCGATAGATATAGATGATACATGATGCATGATAGATAGATAGATAGATAGATAGATAGATAGATAGATAGATAGATAGATATGATGGATGGATGGATGGATGGATAGATAGATGATAGATGGATGGATGGATGGATAGATAGATGATAAGATAGATAGATAGATAGATAGATAGATAGATAGATATGGATGGATAGATAGATAGATAGATAGATAGATAGATAGATAATAGATGGATGGATGGATAAATAGATATGGATGAATTGATAGATAGATAGATAGATAGATAGATAAAGATGATAGATAGATAGATAGATAGATAGAGATGGATGGATGGACTGATGGATGCATAGATGGATGAATGATAGGTACATAAATAGATAGGTATGGATGATAGATAGATAGAGATGATAGATAGAGATGATAGATAGATAGATAGATAGATAGATAGATAGATAGATAGATAGATAGATGGATAGATGATAGATGGATGGATGGATAGATAGATTATAAGATAGATAGATAGATAGATAGATAGATAGATAGATAGATAGATAGATAGATAGATAGGTTGGTTGGTTGATAGATATATGATAGATAGATATGAATGGATGGATGGATAGATTGATGAATGAAAGGTACATAAATAGATATGGATGATCGATAGATAGATGATAGATGGATGGATGAATGGATAGATAAATAGATATGGATGAATAGATAGATAGATAGATAGATAGATAGATAGATAGATAGATATGATTGGATGGACTGATGGATGGATAGATCGATGAATGATAGGTACATAAATAGATAGGTATGGATGATACAATGATAGATGACAGATTATAGATAGATAGATGGAGAGAGAGAGAGAGAGACATACATAGATATGGATGGATGGATGGTTGGATAGATAGATAGATAGATAGATAGACAGAAAAATAGAGTAGATAAAAATGATAGATAGATAGATAGATAGATAGATAGATAGATAGATAGATAGATAGATATATTCATAGATGGCTGGCTGGCTGGCTGGCTAGATGGATGACTGATAGGTACATAAATAGATAGGGATGGATGATACAATGATAGATGATAGAGAGATAGAGAGATAGAGAGAGAGATAGAGAGAGAGAGATACATAGATATGGATGGATGGATGGATAGATTGATGAATGAAAGGTACATAAATAGATATGGATGATAGATAGATAGATGATGGATGGATGAATGGATAGATAAATAGATATGGATGAATAGATAGATAGATAGATAGATAGATAGATAGATAGATAGATATGATTGGATGGACTGATGGATGGATAGATCGATGAATGATAGGTACATAAATAGATAGGTATGGATGATACAATGATAGATGACAGATTATAGATAGAGAGATGGAGAGAGAGAGAGAGAGACATACATAGATATGGATGGATGGATGGTTGGATAGATAGATAGATAGATAGAAAAATAGAGTAGATAAAGATTAGATAGATAGATAGCTAGATAGATAGATAGATAGATAGATAGATAGATCATCGATAGAGAGATAGATAGATAGATAGATAGATAGATAGATAGATAGATAGATAGATAGATATATTCATAGATGGCGGGCTGGCTGGCTGGCTGGCTAGATGGATGAATGATAGGTACATAAATAGATAGGTATGGATGATACAATGATAGATGATAGATAGATGATAGAGAGAGAGAGAGAGAGATACATAGATATGGATGGATGGATGGATAAATAGATATGGATGAATAGATAGATAGATAAATAGATAGATAGATAGATAAAGTTGATAGATATATAGATGGATCATCGATCGATCGATCGATCGATATAGATGATAGATAGATAGATAGATAGATAGATAGATAAGATTGGATGGACTGATGGATGGATAGATCGATGAATGATAGGTACATAAATAGATAGGTATGGATGATACAATGATAGATTATAGATTATAGATAGATAGATGGAGAGAGAGAGACATACATAGATATGGATGGATGAATGGTTGGATAGATAGATAGATAGAAAAATAGAGTAGATAAAGATGATAGATAGATAGATAGATAGATAGATAGATAGATAGATAGATCATCGATAGTGAGATAGATAGATAGAAAGATAGATAGATAGATATAAGATGGATGGATGGATGGATAGACAGACAGACAGACAGATATATAGATAGATAGATAGATAGATAGATAGATAGATAGATAGATAGATAGATAGATAGATAGATGTGGATGGATGGGCTGATGGATGGATAGATGGATGAATGATAGGTACATAAATAGATAGGTATGGATGATAGATAGATGATAGATGATTGATAGATGGATGGATGGATGGATGGATAGATAGATAGATAGATAGATAGATAGATAGATAGATAGATTCATAGATGGGTGGCTGGCTGGCTGGCTGGCTAGATGGGTGAATGATAGGTACATAAATAGATAGGTATGGATGATACAATGATAGATGATAGATAGATGATAGAGAGAGAGAGAGAGAGAGAGAGATACATAGATATGGATGCATGGATAGATAGATAGATAGATAGATAGATAGATAGATAGATAGATGTGGATGGATGGGCTGATGAATGGATAGATGGATGAATGATAGGTATATAAATAGATAGGTATGGATGATAGATAGATGATAGATAGATAGATAGATAGATAGATAGATAGATAGATAGATAGATGATAGATGGATGGATGGATAGATAGATTATAAGATAGATAGATAGATAGATAGATAGATAGATAGATAGATAGATAGATAGGTTGGTTGGTTGGTTGATAGATATATGATAGATAGATATGAATGGATGGATGGATAGATTGATGAATGAAAGGTACATAAATAGATATGGATGATCGATAGATAGATGATAGATGGATGGATGAATGGATAGATAAATAGATATGGATGAATAGATAGATAGATAGATAGATAGATAGATAGATAGATAGATAGATAGATATGATTGGATGGACTGATGGATGGATAGATCGATGAATGATAGGTACATAAATAGATAGGTATGGATGATACAATGATAGATGACAGATTATAGATAGATAGATGGAGAGAGAGAGAGAGAGACATACATAGATATGGATGGATGGATGGTTGGATAGATAGATAGATAGATAGATAGATAGAAAAATAGAGTAGATAAAAATGATAGATAGATAGATAGATAGATAGATAGATAGATAGATAGATAGATAGATATATTCATAGATGGCTGGCTGGCTGGCTGGCTAGATGGATGACTGATAGGTACATAAATAGATAGGGATGGATGATACAATGATAGATGATAGAGAGATAGAGAGATAGAGAGAGAGATAGAGAGAGAGAGATACATAGATATGGATGGATGGATGGATAGATTGATGAATGAAAGGTACATAAATAGATATGGATGATAGATAGATAGATGATGGATGGATGAATGGTTGGATAGATAGATAGATAGAAAAATAGAGTAGATAAAGATGATAGATAGATAGATAGATAGATAGATAGATAGATAGATAGATAGATCATCGATAGTGAGACAGATAGATAGAAAGATAGATAGATAGATAGATAGATAGATAGATAGATAGATAGATAGATAGATATAAGATGGATGGATGGATGGATAGACAGACAGACAGACAGATATATAGATAGATAGATAGATAGATAGATAGATAGATAGATAGATAGATAGATGTGGATGGATGGGCTGATGGATGGATAGATGGATGAATGATAGGTACATAAATAGATAGGTATGGATGATAGATAGATGATAGATGATTGATAGATGGATGGATGGATGGATGGATAGATAGATAGATAGATAGATAGATAGATAGATAGATAGATAGATAGATTCATAGATGGGTGGCTGGCTGGCTGGCTGGCTAGATGGGTGAATGATAGGTACATAAATAGATAGGTATGGATGATACAATGATAGATGATAGATAGATGATAGAGAGAGAGAGAGAGAGAGAGAGATACATAGATATGGATGCATGGATAGATAGATAGATAGATAGATAGATAGATAGATAGATAGATAGATAGATAGATGTGGATGGATGGGCTGATGAATGGATAGATGGATGAATGATAGGTATATAAATAGATAGGTATGGATGATAGATAGATGATAGATAGATAGATAGATAGATAGATAGATAGATGATAGATGGATGGATGGATAGATAGATTATAAGATAGATAGATAGATAGATAGATAGATAGATAGATAGATAGATAGGTTGGTTGATAGATATATGATAGATAGATA
>JAKOOJ010000019.1:11356749-11371749 GCA_022577455.1 Arizona elegans | reverse complement strand
ATAGATAGATAGATAGATAGATAGATATGATTGGATGGACTGATGGATGGATAGATCGATGAATGATAGGTACATAAATAGATAGGTATGGATGATACAATGATAGATGACAGATTATAGATAGAGAGATGGAGAGAGAGAGAGAGAGACATACATAGATATGGATGGATGGATGGTTGGATAGATAGATAGATAGATAGAAAAATAGAGTAGATAAAGATTAGATAGATAGATAGATAGATAGATAGATAGATAGATAGATAGATAGATAGCTAGATAGATAGATCATCGATAGAGAGATAGATAGATAGATAGATAGATAGATATATTCATAGATGGCGGGCTGGCTGGCTGGCTGGCTAGATGGATGAATGATAGGTACATAAATAGATAGGTATGGATGATACAATGATAGATGATAGATAGATGATAGAGAGAGAGAGAGAGAGATACATAGATATGGATGGATGGATGGATAAATAGATATGGATGAATAGATAGATAGATAAATAGATAGATAGATAGATAAAGTTGATAGATATATAGATGGATCATCGATCGATCGATATAGATGATAGATAGATAGATAGATAGATAGATAGATAGATAGATAGATAGATAGATAAATAGATAAGATTGGATGGACTGATGGATGGATAGATCGATGAATGATAGGTACATAAATAGATAGGTATGGATGATACAATGATAGATTATAGATTATAGATAGATAGATGGAGAGAGAGAGACATACATAGATATGGATGGATGAATAGTTGGATAGATAGATAGATAGAAAAATAGAGTAGATAAAGATGATAGATAGATAGATAGATAGATAGATAGATAGATCATCGATAGTGAGATAGATAGATAGAAAGATAGATAGATAGATAGATAGATAGATAGATAGATAGATAGATAGATATAAGATGGATGGATGGATGGATAGACAGACAGACAGACAGATATATAGATAGATAGATAGATAGATAGATAGATAGATAGATAGATAGATAGATAGATAGATGTGGATGGATGGGCTGATGGATGGATAGATGGATGAATGATAGGTACATAAATAGATAGGTATGGATGATAGATAGATGATAGATGATTGATAGATGGATGGATGAATGGATGGATGGATAGATAGATAGATAGATAGATAGATAGATAGATAGATAGATTCATAGATGGGTGGCTGGCTGGCTGGCTGGCTAGATGGGTGAATGATAGGTACATAAATAGATAGGTATGGATGATACAATGATAGATGATAGATAGATGATAGAGAGAGAGAGAGAGAGAGATACATAGATATGGATGCATGGATAGATAGATAGATAGATAGATAGATAGATAGATAGATAGATAGATGTGGATGGATGGGCTGATGAATGGATAGATGGATGAATGATAGGTATATAAATAGATAGGTATGGATGATAGATAGATGATAGATAGATAGATAGATAGAAAGATAGATAGATGATAGATGGATGGATGGATAGATAGATTATAAGATAGATAGATAGATATATAGATAGATAGATAGATAGATAGATAGATAGGTTGGTTGGTTGATAGATATATGATAGATAGATATGAATGGATGGATGGATAGATTGATGAATGAAAGGTACATAAATAGATATGGATGATCGATAGATAGATGATAGATGGATGGATGAATGGATAGATAAATAGATATGGATGAATAGATAGATAGATAGATAGATAGATAGATAGATAGATAGATAGATAGATATGATTGGATGGACTGATGGATGGATAGATCGATGAATGATAGGTACATAAATAGATAGGTATGGATGATACAATGATAGATGACAGATTATAGATAGATAGATGGAGAGAGAGAGAGACATACATAGATATGGATGGATGGATGGTTGGATAGATAGATAGATAGATAGATAGATAGATAGATAGATAGAAAAATAGAGTAGATAAAAATGATAGATAGATAGATAGATAGATAGATAGATAGATAGATAGATAGATAGATAGATAGATAGATATATTCATAGATGGCTGGCTGGCTGGCTGGCTAGATGGATGACTGATAGGTACATAAATAGATAGGGATGGATGATACAATGATAGATGATAGAGAGATAGAGAGATAGAGAGAGAGATAGAGAGAGAGATACATAGATATGGATGGATGGATGGATAGATTGATGAATGAAAGGTACATAAATAGATATGGATGATAGATAGATAGATGATGGATGGATGAATGGATAGATAAATAGATATGGATGAATAGATAGATAGATAGATAGATAGATAGATAGATAGATAGATAGATATGATTGGATGGACTGATGGATGGATAGATCGATGAATGATAGGTACATAAATAGATAGGTATGGATGATACAATGATAGATGACAGATTATAGATAGAGAGATGGAGAGAGAGAGAGAGAGACATACATAGATATGGATGGATGGATGGTTGGATAGATAGATAGATAGATAGAAAAATAGAGTAGATAAAGATTAGATAGATAGATAGATAGCTAGATAGATAGATAGATAGATCATCGATAGAGAGATAGATAGATAGATAGATAGATAGATAGATAGATAGATAGATAGATAGATAGATAGATATATTCACAGATGGCGGGCTGGCTGGCTGGCTGGCTAGATGGATGAATGATAGGTACATAAATAGATAGGTATGGATGATACAATGATAGATGATAGATAGATGATAGAGAGAGAGAGAGAGAGAGATACATAGATATGGATGGATGGATGGATAAATAGATATGGATGAATAGATAGATAAATAGATAGATAGATAGATAAAGTTGATAGATATATAGATGGATCATCGATCGATCGATCGATCCATATAGATGATAGATAGATAGATAGATAGATAGATAGATAGATAGATAGATAAATAGATAAGATTGGATGGACTGATGGATGGATAGATCGATGAATGATAGGTACATAAATAGATAGGTATGGATGATACAATTATAGATTATAGATTATAGATAGATAGATGGAGAGAGAGAGACATACATAGATATGGATGGATGAATGGTTGGATAGATAGATAGATAGAAAAATAGAGTAGATAAAGATGATAGATAGATAGATAGATAGATAGATAGATAGATAGATAGATAGATCATCGATAGTGAGATAGATAGATAGAAAGATAGATAGATAGATAGATAGATAGATAGATATAAGATGGATGGATGGATGGATAGACAGACAGACAGACAGACAGACAGATATATAGATAGATAGATAGATAGATAGATAGATAGATAGATAGATAGATAGATGTGGATGGATGGGCTGATGGATGGATAGATGGATGAATGATAGGTACATAAATAGATAGGTATGGATGATAGATAGATGATAGATGATTGATAGATGGATGGATGAATGGATGGATAGATAGATAGATAGATAGATAGATAGATAGATAGATAGATTCATAGATGGGTGGCTGGCTGGCTGGCTGGCTAGATGGATGAATGATAGGTACATAAATAGATAGGTATGGATGATACAATGATAGATGATAGATAGATGATAGAGAGAGAGAGAGAGAGAGAGAGATACATAGATATGGATGCATGGATAGATAGATAGATAGATAGATAGATAGATAGATAGATAGATAGATAGATGTGGATGGATGGGCTGATGGATGGATAGATGGATGAATGATAGGTACATAAATAGATAGGTATGGATGATAGATAGATGATAGATGATAGATAGATGGATGGATGAATGGATGGATGGATAGATAGATAGATAGATAGATAGATAGATAGATAGATAGATTCATAGATGGGTGGCTGGCTGGCTGGCTGGCTAGATGGATGAATGATAGGTACATAAATAGATAGGTATGGATGATACAATGATAGATGATAGATAGATGATAGAGAGAGAGAGAGAGATATATACATAGATATGGATGCATGGATAGATAGATAGATAGTTAGATAGATAGATTGATTGATTGATTGATTGATTGATTGTAATATGATAGATAGATAGATATGGATGGATGGATAGATAGATGATAAGATAGATAGATCGATAGACAGATAGATAGATATAGATGATAGATGATACATGATAGATAGATAGATAGATAGATAGATAGATAGATAGATAGATAGGATGGATGGATGGATGGATGGATGGATAGATAGATGATAGATGGATGGATGGATGAATAGATAGATAGAAAAATAGATAGATAGATAGATAAAGTTGATAGATATATAGATGGTTCATCGATCGATCGATCGATCGATATAGATGATAGATAGATAGATAGATAGATAGATAGATAGATAGATAGATAGATAAATAGATATGATTGGATGGACTGATGGATGGATAGATCGATGAATGATAGGTACATAAATAGATAGGTATGGATGATACAATGATAGATTATAGATTATAGATAGATAGATGGAGAGAGAGAGATACATACATAGATATGGATGGATGAATGGTTGGATAGATAGATAGATAGAAAAATAGAGTAGATAAAGATGATAGATAGATAGATAGATGATAGATAGATAGATAGATAGATAGATAGATCATCGATAGTGAGATAGATAGATAGATAGATAGATAGATAGATAGATAGATAGATAGATATAAGATGGATGGATGGATGGATAGACAGACAGACAGACAGACAGACAGACAGATAGATAGATAGATAGATGTGGATGGATGGGCTGATGGATGGATAGATGGATGAATGATAGGTACATAAATAGATAGGTATGGATGATAGATGATAGATGATAGATAGATAGATAGATAGATAGATAGATAGATAGATAGATTCATAGATGGGTGGCTGGCTGGCTGGCTGGCTAGATGGATGAATGATAGGTACATAAATAGATAGGTATGGATGATACAATGATAGATGATAGATAGATGATAGAGAGAGAGAGAGAGAGAGAGATACATAGATATGGATGGATGGATGGATAGATAGATAGATAGATAGATAGATAGATAGATAGATAGATTGATTGATTGATTGATTGATTGATATATGATAGATAGATAGATATGGATGGATGGATAGATAGATGATAAGATAGATAGATCGATAGACAGATAGATAGATATAGATGATAGATGATACATGATAGATAGATAGATAGATAGATAGATAGATAGATAGATAGATAGACAGATTAGATAGAAATAAAGAGAAATAATTAGATTGGTAACAGATAGATAGATAGATAGATAGATAGATAGATAGATAGATAGATAGATAGATAGATGATAGATAGATAAACATATTAGATAGAAATAAACAGAAATAATTAGATTGGTAACAGATAGATGATAGATAGATAGATAGATAGATAGATAGATAGATAGATAGATAGATAGACAGATTAGATAGAAATAAACAGAAATAAATAGATTGGTAACAGATGATAGATAGAAAGATAGATAGATAGATGGATAGGTAGATAGATAGATAGATGATAGATAGATAGATAGATAGATAGATAGATAGATAGATAGATAGATATGATTGGATGGACTAATGGATGGATAGATCGATGAATGATAGGTACATAAATAGATAGGTATGGATGATACAATGATAGATTATAGATTATAGATAGATAGATGGAGAGAGAGAGAGACATACATAGATATGGATGGATGAATGTTTGGATAGATAGATAGATAGAAAAATAGAGTAGATAAAGATGATAGATAGATAGATAGATAGATAGATAGATAGATAGATAGATAGATCATCAATAGTGAGATAGATAGATAGATAGAAAGATAGATAGATAGATAGATAGATAAATAGATAGATAGATAGATATAAGATGGATGGATGGATGGATGGACAGACAGACAGACAGACAGACAGATAGATAGATAGATGTGGATGGATGGGCTGATGGATGGATAGATGGATGAATGATAGGTACATAAATAGATAGGTATGGATGATAGATAGATGATAGATGATAGATAGATGGATGGATGAATGGATGGATAGATAGATAGATAGATAGATAGATAGATAGATAGATAGATAGATAGATTCATAGATGGGTGGCTGGCTGGCTGGCTGGCTAGATGGATGAATGATAGGTACATAAATAGATAGGTATGGATGATACAATGATAGATGATAGATAGATGATAGAGAGAGAGAGATATATATACATAGATATGGATGCATGGATAGATAGATAGATAGAAAGATAGATAGATAGATTGATTGATTGATTGATTGATTGATTGTAATATGATAGATAGATAGATATGGATGGATGGATAGATAGATGATAAGATAGATAGATCGATAGACAGATAGATAGATATAGATGATAGATGATACATGATAGATAGATAGATAGATAGATAGATAGATAGATAGATAGATAGATATGATGGATGGATGGATGGATGGATAGATAGATGATAGATGGATGGATGGATGGATAGATAGATGATAAGATAGATAGATAGACAGACAGATAGATAGATAGATATGGAGTGATAGATAGATAGATAGATAGATAGAAAATAGATGGATGGATGGATGGATGGATAAATAGATATGGATGAATAGATAGATAGATAGATAGATAGATAGATAGATAGATAAAGATGATAGATAGATAGATCGATGGATCATCGATCCATCGATCGATCGATCGATCGATAGATAAATATAGATAATAGATAGATGATAGATGATAGATAGATAGATAGATAGATAGATAGATAGATAGATAGATAGAGATGGATGGATGGACTGATGGATGCATAGATGGATGAATGATAGGTACATAAATAGATAGGTATGGATGATAGATAGATATAGATGATAGATAGATAGAGATGATAGATAGATAGATAGATAGATAGATAGATAGAAGATAGATGGATGGATGGATAGATAGATGACAAGATAGATAGATAGATAGATATGGATAGATGGATAGATAGATTGATGAATGAAACGTACATCAATAGATAGATATGGATGATAGATTGATGATAGATGGATGGATGGATGAATGGATAGATAAATAGATATGGATGAATAGATAGATAGATAGATAGATAGATAGATAGATAGATAGATAGATAGATATAAGATGGATGGATGGATGGATAGATAGACAGACAGACAGACAGACAGATATATAGATAGATAGATAGATAGATAGATAGATAGATAGATAGATAGATAGATATGATGGATGGATGGATGGATGGATAGATAGATGATAGATGGATGGATGGATGGATAGATAGATGATAAGATAGATAGATAGACAGACAGATAGATAGATAGATATGGAGTGATAGATAGATAGATAGATAGAAAATAGATGGATGGATGGATGGATGGATAAATAGATATGGATGAATAGATAGATAGATAGATAGATAGATAGATAGATAGATAGATAAAGATGATAGATAGATAGATCGATGGATCATCGATCCATCGATCGATCGATCGATAGATAGATAAATATAGATGATAGATAGATGATAGATGATAGATAGATAGATACATAGATAGATAGAGATGGATGGATGGACTGATGGATGCATAGATGGATGAATGATAGGTACATAAATAGATAGGTATGGATGATAGATAGATATAGATGATAGATAGATAGAGATGATAGATAGATAGATAGATAGATAGATAGATAGATGATAGATGGATGGATGGATAGATAGATGATAGATATATGGATGGATGGATAGATAGATGATAAGATAGATAGATAGACAGACAGATAGATAGATAGATATGGAGTGATAGATAGATAGATAGATAGAAAATAGATGGATGGATGGATGGATGGATAAATAGATATGGATGAATAGATAGATAGATAGATAGATAGATAGATAGATAGATAGATAGATAGATATATTCATAGATGGCTGGCTGGCTGGCTGGCTAGATGGATGACTGATAGGTACATAAATAGATAGGGATGGATGATACAATGATAGATGATAGAGAGATAGAGAGATAGAGAGAGAGATAGAGAGAGAGAGATACATAGATATGGATGGATGGATGGATAGATTTATGAATGAAAGGTACATAAATAGATATGGATGATAGATAGATAGATGATGGATGGATGAATGGATAGATAAATAGATATGGATGAATAGATAGATAGATAGATAGATAGATAGATAGATAGATAGATATGATTGGATGGACTGATGGATGGATAGATCGATGAATGATAGGTACATAAATAGATAGGTATGGATGATACAATGATAGATGACAGATTATAGATAGAGAGATGGAGAGAGAGAGAGAGAGAGACATACATAGATATGGATGGATGGATGGTTGGATAGATAGATAGATAGATAGAAAAATAGAGTAGATAAAGATTAGATAGATAGATAGCTAGATAGATAGATAGATAGATAGATAGATAGCTAGATAGATAGATCATCGATAGAGAGATAGATAGATAGATAGATAGATAGATAGATATATTAATAGATGGCGGGCTGGCTGGCTGGCTGGCTAGATGGATGAATGATAGGTACATAAATAGATAGGTATGGATGATACAATGATAGATGATAGATAGATGATAGAGAGAGAGAGAGAGAGATACATAGATATGGATGGATGGATGGATAAATAGATATGGATGAATAGATAGATAGATAAATAGATAGATAGATAGATAAAGTTGATAGATATATAGATGGATCATCGATCGATCGATATAGATGATAGATAGATAGATAGATAGATAGATAGATAGATAGATAGATAGATAAATAGATAAGATTGGATGGACTGATGGATGGATAGATCGATGAATGATAGGTACATAAATAGATAGGTATGGATGATACAATGATAGATTATAGATTATAGATAGATAGATGGAGAGAGAGAGACATACATAGATATGGATGGATGAATAGTTGGATAGATAGATAGATAGAAAAATAGAGTAGATAAAGATGATAGATAGATAGATAGATAGATAGATAGATAGATAGATAGATAGATCATCGATAGTGAGATAGATAGATAGAAAGATAGATAGATAGATAGATAGATAGATAGATAGATAGATAGATATAAGATGGATGGATGGATGGATAGACAGACAGACAGACAGACAGATAGATAGATAGATAGATAGATAGATAGATAGATAGATAGATAGATGTGGATGGATGGGCTGATGGATGGATAGATGGATGAATGATAGGTACATAAATAGATAGGTATGGATGATAGATAGATGATAGATGATTGATAGATGGATGGATGAATGGATGGATAGATAGATAGATAGATAGATAGATAGATAGATAGATAGATAGATAGATTCATAGATGGGTGGCTGGCTGGCTGGCTGGCTAGATGGGTGAATGATAGGTACATAAATAGATAGGTATGGATGATACAATGATAGATGATAGATAGATGATAGAGAGAGAGAGAGAGAGATACATAGATATGGATGCATGGATAGATAGATAGATAGATAGATAGATAGATAGATAGATAGATAGATAGATAGATAGATGTGGATGGATGGGCTGATGAATGGATAGATGGATGAATGATAGGTATATAAATAGATAGGTATGGATGATAGATAGATGATAGATAGATAGATAGATAGAAAGATAGATAGATGATAGATGGATGGATGGATAGATAGATTATAAGATAGATAGATAGATATATAGATAGATAGATAGATAGATAGATAGATAGATAGATAGATAGGTTGGTTGGTTGATAGATATATGATAGATAGATATGAATGGATGGATGGATAGATTGATGAATGAAAGGTACATAAATAGATATGGATGATCGATAGATAGATGATAGATGGATGGATGAATGGATAGATAAATAGATATGGATGAATAGATAGATAGATAGATAGATAGATAGATAGATAGATAGATAGATAGATAGATATGATTGGATGGACTGATGGATGGATAGATCGATGAATGATAGGTACATAAATAGATAGGTATGGATGATACAATGATAGATGACAGATTATAGATAGATAGATGGAGAGAGAGAGAGACATACATAGATATGGATGGATGGATGGTTGGATAGATAGATAGATAGATAGATAGATAGATAGATAGAAAAATAGAGTAGATAAAAATGATAGATAGATAGATAGATAGATAGATAGATAGATAGATAGATAGATAGATAGATAGATATATTCATAGATGGCTGGCTGGCTGGCTGGCTAGATGGATGACTGATAGGTACATAAATAGATAGGGATGGATGATACAATGATAGATGATAGAGAGATAGAGAGATAGAGAGAGAGATAGAGAGAGAGAGATACATAGATATGGATGGATGGATGGATAGATTGATGAATGAAAGGTACATAAATAGATATGGATGATAGATAGATAGATGATGGATGGATGAATGGATAGATAAATAGATATGGATGAATAGATAGATAGATAGATAGATAGATAGATAGATAGATAGATATGATTGGATGGACTGATGGATGGATAGATCGATGAATGATAGGTACATAAATAGATAGGTATGGATGATACAATGATAGATGACAGATTATAGATAGAGAGATGGAGAGAGAGAGAGAGAGACATACATAGATATGGATGGATGGATGGTTGGATAGATAGATAGATAGATAGAAAAATAGAGTAGATAAAGATTAGATAGATAGATAGATAGCTAGATAGATAGATAGATAGATCATCGATAGAGAGATAGATAGATAGATAGATAGATAGATAGATAGATAGATAGATAGATAGATATATTCATAGATGGCGGGCTGGCTGGCTGGCTGGCTAGATGGATGAATGATAGGTACATAAATAGATAGGTATGGATGATACAATGATAGATGATAGATAGATGATAGAGAGAGAGAGAGAGAGAGATACATAGATATGGATGGATGGATGGATAAATAGATATGGATGAATAGATAGATAGATAAATAGATAGATAGATAGATAAAGTTGATAGATATATAGATGGATCATCGATCGATCGATCTATCGATATAGATGATAGATAGATAGATAGATAGATAGATAGATAGATAGATAAATAGATAAGATTGGATGGACTGATGGATGGATAGATCGATGAATGATAGGTACATAAATAGATAGGTATGGATGATACAATTATAGATTATAGATTATAGATAGATAGATGGAGAGAGAGAGACATACATAGATATGGATGGATGAATGGTTGGATAGATAGATAGATAGAAAAATAGAGTAGATAAAGATGATAGATAGATAGATAGATAGATAGATAGATAGATAGATAGATAGATAGATCATCGATAGTGAGATAGATAGATAGAAAGATAGATAGATAGATAGATAGATAGATAGATAGATATAAGATGGATGGATGGATGGATAGACAGACAGACAGACAGACAGACAGATATATAGATAGATAGATAGATAGATAGATAGATAGATAGATAGATAGATAGATAGATAGATAGATGTGGATGGATGGGCTGATGGATGGATAGATGGATGAATGATAGGTACATAAATAGATAGGTATGGATGATAGATAGATGATAGATGATTGATAGATGGATGGATGAATGGATGGATAGATAGATAGATAGATAGATAGATAGATAGATAGATAGATAGATAGATAGATTCATAGATGGGTGGCTGGCTGGCTGGCTGGCTAGATGGATGAATGATAGGTACATAAATAGATAGGTATGGATGATACAATGATAGATGATAGATAGATGATAGAGAGAGAGAGAGAGAGAGAGAGAGAGATACATAGATATGGATGCATGGATAGATAGATAGATAGATAGATAGATAGATAGATAGATAGATAGATAGATGTGGATGGATGGGCTGATGGATGGATAGATGGATGAATGATAGGTACATAAATAGATAGGTATGGATGATAGATAGATGATAGATGATAGATAGATGGATGGATGAATGGATGGATAGATAGATAGATAGATAGATAGATAGATAGATAGATAGATTCATAGATGGGTGGCTGGCTGGCTGGCTGGCTAGATGGATGAATGATAGGTACATAAATAGATAGGTATGGATGATACAATGATAGATGATAGATAGATGATAGAGAGAGAGAGAGAGAGATATACATAGATATGGATGCATGGATAGATAGATAGATAGTTAGATAGATAGATTGATTGATTGATTGATTGATTGATTGTAATATGATAGATAGATAGATATGGATGGATGGATAGATAGATGATAAGATAGATAGATCGATAGACAGATAGATAGATATAGATGATAGATGATACATGATAGATAGATAGATAGATAGATAGATAGATAGATAGATAGATAGATAGATAGATAGGATGGATGGATGGATGGATGGATGGATAGATAGATGATAGATGGATGGATGGATGAATAGATAGATAGAAAAATAGATAGATAGATAGATAAAGTTGATAGATATATAGATGGTTCATCGATCGATCGATCGATCGATATAGATGACAGATAGATAGATAGATAGATAGATAGATAGATAGATAGATAGATAAATAGATATGATTGGATGGACTGATGGATGGATAGATCGATGAATGATAGGTACATAAATAGATAGGTATGGATGATACAATGATAGATTATAGATTATAGATAGATAGATGGAGAGAGAGAGATACATACATAGATATGGATGGATGAATGGTTGGATAGATAGATAGATAGAAAAATAGAGTAGATAAAGATGATAGATAGATAGATAGATAGATAGATAGATAGATAGATCATCGATAGTGAGATAGATAGATAGATAGATAGATAGATAGATAGATAGATAGATAGATAGATAGATATAAGATGGATGGATGGATGGATAGACAGACAGACAGACAGACAGACAGACAGATAGATAGATAGATAGATGTGGATGGATGGGCTGATGGATGGATAGATGGATGAATGATAGGTACATAAATAGATAGGTATGGATGATAGATGATAGATGATAGATAGATAGATAGATAGATAGATAGATAGATAGATAGATTCATAGATGGGTGGCTGGCTGGCTGGCTGGCTAGATGGATGAATGATAGGTACATAAATAGATAGGTATGGATGATACAATGATAGATGATAGATAGATGATAGAGAGAGAGAGAGAGAGAGATACATAGATATGGATGGATGGATGGATAGATAGATAGATAGATAGATAGATAGATAGATTGATTGATTGATTGATTGATTGATATATGATAGATAGATAGATATGGATGGATGGATAGATAGATGATAAGATAGATAGATCGATAGACAGATAGATAGATATAGATGATAGATGATACATGATAGATAGATAGATAGATAGATAGATAGATAGATAGATAGATAGACAGATTAGATAGAAATAAAGAGAAATAATTAGATTGGTAACAGATAGATAGATAGATAGATAGATAGATAGATAGATAGATAGATAGATAGATAGATAGATGATAGATAGATAAACATATTAGATAGAAATAAACAGAAATAATTAGATTGGTAACAGATAGATGATAGATAGATAGATAGATAGATAGATAGATAGATAGATAGATAGATAGACAGATTAGATAGAAATAAACAGAAATAAATAGATTGGTAACAGATGATAGATAGAAAGATAGATAGATAGATGGATAGGTAGATAGATAGATAGATGATAGATAGATAGATAGATAGATAGATAGATAGATAGATAGATAGATATGATTGGATGGACTAATGGATGGATAGATCGATGAATGATAGGTACATAAATAGATAGGTATGGATGATACAATGATAGATTATAGATTATAGATAGATAGATGGAGAGAGAGAGAGACATACATAGATATGGATGGATGGATGGTTGGATAGATAGATAGATAGATAGAAAAATAGAGTAGATAAAGATTAGATAGATAGATAGATAGCTAGATAGATAGATAGATAGATCATCGATAGAGAGATAGATAGATAGATAGATAGATAGATAGATAGATAGATAGATAGATATATTCATAGATGGCGGGCTGGCTGGCTGGCTGGCTAGATGGATGAATGATAGGTACATAAATAGATAGGTATGGATGATACAATGATAGATGATAGATAGATGATAGAGAGAGAGAGAGAGAGAGATACATAGATATGGATGGATGGATGGATAAATAGATATGGATGAATAGATAGATAGATAAATAGATAGATAGATAGATAAAGTTGATAGATATATAGATGGATCATCGATCGATCGATCGATCGATATAGATGATAGATAGATAGATAGATAGATAGATAGATAGATAGATAGATAGATAGATAAATAGATAAGATTGGATGGACTAATGGATGGATAGATCGATGAATGATAGGTACATAAATAGATAGGTATGGATGATACAATGATAGATTATAGATTATAGATAGATAGATGGAGAGAGAGAGAGACATACATAGATATGGATGGATGGATGGTTGGATAGATAGATAGATAGATAGAAAAATAGAGTAGATAAAGATTAGATAGATAGATAGATAGCTAGATAGATAGATAGATAGATCATCGATAGAGAGATAGATAGATAGATAGATAGATAGATAGATAGATAGATAGATAGATAGATAGATAGATATATTCATAGATGGCGGGCTGGCTGGCTGGCTGGCTAGATGGATGAATGATAGGTACATAAATAGATAGGTATGGATGATACAATGATAGATGATAGATAGATGATAGAGAGAGAGAGAGAGAGAGATACATAGATATGGATGGATGGATGGATAAATAGATATGGATGAATAGAT
>JAKOOJ010000019.1:11311749-11316749 GCA_022577455.1 Arizona elegans | reverse complement strand
GGATGGATAGATAGATTGATGAATGAAAGGTACATAAATAGATAGATATGGGTGATAGATAGATGATAGATGGATGGATGAATTGATAGATAAATAGATATGGATGAATAGATAGATTGATAGATAGATTGATAGATAGATAGATAGATAGATAGATAGATAGATAGATAGATAGAAAAATAGAGTAGATAAAAATGATAGATAGATAGATAGATAGATAGATAGATAGATAGATAGATAGATAGATATATTCATAGATGGCTGGCTGGCTGGCTGGCTAGATGGATGACTGATAGGTACATAAATAGATAGGGATGGATGATACAATGATAGATGATAGAGAGATAGAGAGATAGAGAGAGAGATAGAGAGAGAGAGATACATAGATATGGATGGATGGATGGATAGATTGATGAATGAAAGGTACATAAATAGATATGGATGATAGATAGATAGATGATGGATGGATGAATGGATAGATAAATAGATATGGATGAATAGATAGATAGATAGATAGATAGATAGATAGATAGATAGATATGATTGGATGGACTGATGGATGGATAGATCGATGAATGATAGGTACATAAATAGATAGGTATGGATGATACAATGATAGATGACAGATTATAGATAGAGAGATGGAGAGAGAGATAGAGAGACATACATAGATATGGATGGATGGATGGTTGGATAGATAGATAGATAGATAGAAAAATAGAGTAGATAAAGATTAGATAGATAGATAGCTAGCTAGCTAGCTAGATAGATAGATAGATAGATAGATCATCGATAGAGAGATAGATAGATAGATAGATAGATAGATAGATAGATAGATAGATAGATATATTCATAGATGGCGGGCTGGCTGGCTGGCTGGCTAGATGGATGAATGATAGGTACATAAATAGATAGGTATGGATGATACAATGATAGATTATAGATTATAGATAGATAGATGGAGATAGAGAGACATACATAGATATGGATGGATGAATGGTTGGATAGATAGATAGATAGAAAAATAGAGTAGATAAAGATGATAGATAGATAGATAGATAGATAGATAGATAGATAGATAGATAATCGATAGTGAGATAGATAGATAGAAAGATAGATAGATAGATAGATAGATAGATAGATAGATAGATAGATATAAGATGGATGGATGGATGGATAGACAGACAGACAGACAGATATAGATAGATAGATAGATAGATAGATAGATAGATAGATAGATAGATGTGGATGGATGGGCTGATGGATGGATAGATGGATGAATGATAGGTACATAAATAGATAGGTATGGATGATAGATAGATGATAGATGGATGAATGGATAGATAAATAGATATGGATGAATAGATAGATAGATAGATAGATAGATAGATAGATAGATAGATAGATGATATATGGATAGGTAGATAGATAGATAGATAGATAGATAGATAGATAGATAGATAGATAGATAGATAGATAGATTCATAGATGGCTGGCTGGCTGGCTGGCTGGCTAGATGGATGAGTGATAGGTACATAAATAGATAAGTATGGATGATACAATGATAGATGATAGATAGATGATCGATAGATAGATAGAGAAAGAGAGAGATACATAGGTATGGATGGATGGATGGATGGATAGATAGATAGATAGATAGATAGATAGATAGATAGATAGATAGATAGATATGGATGGATGGATGGATGGATAGATGGATGAATGAAAGGTACATAAATAGATAGGTATGGATGATACAATGATAGATGATAGATAGATGGATGAATGGATATATAAATAGATATGGATGAATAGATAGATAGACAGACAGATAGATGATAGATAGATATGGATGGATAGATAGATCGATAGATAGATAGATCGATAGATCGATTGATATAGATGATACATGATACATGATAGATGGAAAGATAGATATGATGGATGGATGGATGGATAGATAGATGATAGATGGATGGATGGATGGATAGATAGATGATAAGATAGATAGATATATGATAGATAGATATGAATGGATGGATAGATAGATTGATGAATGAAAGGTACATAAATAGATAGATATGGGTGATAGATAGATGATAGATGGATGAATGAATTGATAGATAAATAGATATGGATGAATAGATAGATTGATAGATAGATTGATAGATAGATAGATAGATAGATAGATAGATAGATAGATAGATAGATAGATAGATAGATATATTCATAGATAGCTGGCTGGCTGGCTGGCTTGCTAGATGTATGAATGATAGGTACATAAATAGATAGGTATGGATGATACAATGATAGATGACAGATTATAGATAGATAGATGGAGAGAGAGAGAGAGAGACATACATAGATATGGATGGATGGATGGTTGGATAGATAGATAGATAGATAGATAGATAGATAGATAGATAGATAGATAGATAGATAGATAGAAAAATAGAGTAGATAAAAATGATAGATAGATAGATAGATAGATAGATAGATAGATAGATAGATAGATAGATAGATAGATAGATAGATAGATAGATATATTCATAGATGGCTGGCTGGCTGGCTGGCTAGATGGATGACTGATAGGTACATAAATAGATAGGGATGGATGATACAATGATAGATGATAGAGAGATAGAGAGAGAGATAGAGAGAGAGAGATACATAGATATGGATGGATGGATGGATAGATTGATGAATGAAAGGTACATAAATAGATATGGATGATAGATAGATAGATGATGGATGGATGAATGGATAGATAAATAGATATGGATGAATAGATAGATAGATAGATAGATAGATAGATAGATAGATAGATATGATTGGATGGACTGATGGATGGATAGATCGATGAATTATAGGTACATAAATAGATAGGTATGGATGATACAATGATAGATGACAGATTATAGATAGAGAGATGGAGAGAGAGATAGAGAGACATACATAGATATGGATGGATGGATGGTTGGATAGATAGATAGATAGATAGAAAAATAGAGTAGATAAAGATTAGATAGATAGATAGCTAGCTAGCTAGCTAGCTAGCTAGATAGATAGATAGATCATCGATAGAGAGATAGATAGATAGATAGATAGATAGATAGATAGATAGATAGATATACTCATAGATGGCGGGCTGGCTGGCTGGCTGGCTAGATGGATGAATGATAGGTACATAAATAGATAGGTATGGATGATACAATGATAGATTATAGATTATAGATAGATAGATGGAGAGAGAGAGACATACATAGATATGGATGGATGAATGGTTGGATAGATAGATAGATAGAAAAATAGAGTAGATAAAGATGATAGATAGATAGATAGATAGATAGATAGATAGATAGATAGATCATCGATAGTGAGATAGATAGATAGAAAGATAGATAGATAGATAGATAGATAGATAGATAGATAGATATAAGATGGATGGATGGATGGATAGACAGACAGACAGACAGATATAGATAGATAGATAGATAGATAGATAGATAGATAGATAGATAGATAGATAGATAGATAGATGTGGATGGATGGGCTGATGGATGGATAGATGGATGAATGATAGGTACATAAATAGATAGGTATGGATGATAGATAGATGATAGATGGATGAATGGATAGATAAATAGATATGGATGAATAGATAGATAGATAGATAGATAGATAGATAGATGATATATGGATAGGTAGGTAGATAGATAGATAGATAGATAGATAGATAGATAGATAGATAGATAGATAGATAGATTCATAGATGGCTGGCTGGCTGGCTGGCTGGCTAGATGGATGAGTGATAGGTACATAAATAGATAAGTATGGATGATACAATGATAGATGATAGATAGATGATCGATAGATAGATAGAGAAAGAGAGAGATACATAGGTATGGATGGATGGATGGATAGATAGATAGATAGATAGATAGATAGATAGATAGATAGATAGATAGATAGATAGATATGGATGGATGGATGGATGGATAGATGGATGAATGAAAGGTACATAAATAGATAGGTATGGATGATACAATGATAGATGATAGATAGATGGATGAATGGATATATAAATAGATATGGATGAATAGATAGATAGACAGACAGATAGATGATAGATAGATATGGATGGATAGATAGATCGATAGATAGATAGATCGATAGATCGATTGATATAGATGATACATGATACATGATAGATGGAAAGATAGATATGATGGATGGATGGATGGATAGATAGATGATAGATGGATGGATGGATGGATAGATAGATGATAAGATAGATAGATATATGATAGATAGATATGAATGGATGGATAGATAGATTGATGAATGAAAGGTACATAAATAGATAGATATGGGTGATAGATAGATGATAGATGGATGAATGAATTGATAGATAAATAGATATGGATGAATAGATAGATTGATAGATAGATTGATAGATAGATAGATAGATAGATAGATAGATAGATAGATAGATAGATAGATATATTCATAGATAGCTGGCTGGCTGGCTGGCTTGCTAGATGTATGAATGATAGGTACATAAATAGATAGGTATGGATGATACAATGATAGATGACAGATTATAGATAGATAGATGGAGAGAGAGAGAGAGAGACATACATAGATATGGATGGATGGATGGTTGGATAGATAGATAGATAGATAGATAGATAGATAGATAGATAGATAGATAGATAGAAAAATAGAGTAGATAAAAATGATAGATAGATAGATAGATAGATAGATAGATAGATAGATAGATAGATAGATAGATATATTCATAGATGGCTGGCTGGCTGGCTGGCTAGATGGATGACTGATAGGTACATAAATAGATAGGGATGGATGATACAATGATAGATGATAGAGAGATAGAGAGATAGAGAGAGAGATAGAGAGAGAGAGATACATAGATACGGATGGATGAATGGATAGATTGATGAATGAAAGGTACATAAATAGATATGGATGATAGATAG
>JAKOOJ010000019.1:11281749-11286749 GCA_022577455.1 Arizona elegans | reverse complement strand
GATGATAAGACAGATAGATAGATAGATAGATAGATAGATAGTTAGGTTGGTTGGTTGGTTGGTTGATAGATATATGAGAGATAGATAGATATGAATGGATGGATGGATAGATTGATGAATGAAAGGTACATAAATAGATAGATAGATGATAGATGGATGGATGAATGGATAGATAAATAGATATGGATGAATAGATAGATAGATAGATAGATAGATAGATAGATAGATAGATAGATAGACAGACAGACAGATAGAAGATGGATGGATGGATGGATGGATAGATAGATAGATAGATATATTCATAGATGGCTGCCTGGCTGGCTAGATGGATGAATGATAGGTACATAAATAGATAGGTAGGGATGATACAATGATAGATGATAGATAGATGAGAGACAGAGAGAGAGATACATAGATATGGATGGATGGATGGATGGATGGATGGATGGATAGATAGATAGATAGATAGATAGATAGATAGATGATGGAGTGATAGGTAGGTAGGTAGATAGATAGAGAGATAGATAGATAGATTGATATATTCATAGATGGCTGGCTGGCTGGCTGGCTAGATGGATGAATGATAGGTACATAAATAGATAGGTAGGGATGATACAATGATAGATGATAGATAGATGAGAGAGAGAGAGAGAGATACATAGATTTGGATGGATGGATGGATGGATAGATAGATAGATAGATAGATAGATAGATAGATAGATAGATAGATGATGGATGGATAGGTAGGTAGATATATAGATAGATATATTCATAGATGGCTGGCTGGCTAGATGGATGAATGATAGGTATATAAATAGGTATGGATGATACAATGATAGATGATAGATAGATGATAGATAGAGAGATAGAGAGAGAGATACATAGATATGGATGGATGGATAGATAGATAGATGATGAATGGATGGATAGATAGATAGATGATAAGATACATAGATAGATAGATTGATTGTTTGGTTGGTTGATAGATATGAGAGATAGATAGATATGAATGGATGGATGGATAGATTGATGAATGAAAGGTACATAAATAGATAGATATAGATGATAGATAGATAGATGATAGATGGATGGATAGACAGATAGAGGATGGATGGATGGATGGATGGATGGATGGATGGATAGATAGATAGATAGATAGATAGATAGATAGATAGATATATTCATATATGGCTGGCTGGCTAGATGGATGAATGATAGGTACATAAATAGATAGGTAGGGATGATACAATGAGAGCTGATAGATAGATGAGAAAGAGAGAGAGATACATAGATATGGATGGATGGAGGGATCAATGGATGGATAGATAGATAGATAGAAAAATAGATGATGGAGTGATAGGTAGGTAGGTAGATTGATAGAGAGATAGATAGATAGATAGATAGATTCATAGATGGCTGGCTGGCTAGATGGATGAATGATAGGTACATAAATAGATAGGTAGGGATAATACAATGATAGATGATAGATAGATGAGAGAGAGAGAGAGAGATACATAGATTTGGATGGATGGATGGATAGATAGATAGATAGATAGATAGATAGATAGATAGATGATGGATGGATAGGTAGGTAGATAGATAGATAGATAGATAGATAGATTGATTGATAGATAGATAGATAGATATATTCTTAGATGGCTGGCTGGCTGGCTGGCTAGATGGATGAATGATAGGTATAAAAATAATAGGTATGGATGATACAATGATAGATGATAGATAGATGATAGAGAGAGAGAGAGAGAGAGATACATAGATATGGATGGATGGATAGATAGATAGATTGATAGATAGATAGATTGATTGATTGGTAGGTTGATAGATATATGATAGATAGATAGATATGAATGGATGGATGGATGGGTGGATAGATGGATGAATGAAAGGTACATAAATAGATAGGTATGGATGATAGATAGATAGATGATAGATAGATGGATGAATGGATAGATAAATAGATATGGATGAATAGATAGATAGATAGATAGATAGATAGATAGATAGATAGATAGATGATGGATGGATAGGTAGGTAGGTAGGTAGATAGATAGATAGATAGATAGATAGATAGATAGATAGATAGATTCATAGATGGCTGGCTGGGTGGCTGGCTTGCTGGCTAGATGGATGAGTGATAGGTACATAAATAGATAAGTATGGATGATACAATGATAGATGATAGATAGATGATCGATAGATAGAAAGATAAAGAGAGAGATACATAGGTATGGATGGATGGATGGATGGATGGATAGATATATAGATAGATAGATAGATAGATAGATAGACAGACAGATAGATAGATAGATATATGATAGATAGATATGGATGGATGGATGGATGAATGAAAGGTACATAAATAGATAGGTATGGATGATACAATGATACATGATAGATAGATGGATGAATGGATATATAAATAGATATGGATGAATAGATAGACAGACAGACAGACAGATAGATAGATAGATAGATAGATAGATAGATAGATAGATCGATCGATCGATAGATAAATATAGATGATAGATAGATGATAGATGATACATAGATAGATAGATAGATAGATAGATAGATAGATAGATAGATAGAGAAGGATGGATGGACTGATGGATGCATAGATGGATGAATGATAGGTACATAAATAGATAGGTATGGATGATAGATAGATAGATGATAGATGGATGGATGAATGGATAGATAAATAGATATGGATGAATAGATAGATCGATAGATAGATAGATAGATAGATAGATAGATAGATAGATAGAAGATGTATGTATGTATGTATGTATGTATGTATGGATAGATAGATAGATAGATAGATAGATAGATAGATAGATAGATAGATAGATTGGTTGGTTGGTTGGTTGGTTGGTTGATAGATATATGATAGATAGAGAGATATGAATGGATGGATGGATAGATTGATGAATGAAAGGTAGATAAATAGATAGATATGGATGATAGATAGATAGATGATAGATGGATGGATGAATGGATAGATAAATAGATATGGATGAATAGATAGATAGATAGATAGATAGATAGATAGATAGATAGATAGACAGACAGAGGATGGATGGATGGATGGATAGATAGATAGATAGATAGATAGATAGATAGATAGATATATTCATAGATGGCTGGCTGGCTGGCTGGCTAGATGGATGAATGATAGGTACATAAATAGATAGGTATGGATGATACAATGATAGATGATAGATAGATGAGAGAGAGAGAGAGATACATAGATATGGAGGGATGGATGGATAGATAGATAGATAGATAGATAGATAGATAGATAGATAGATGATGGATGGATGGATATATTCATAGATGGCTGGCTGGCTGGCTGGCTAGATGGATGAATGATAGGTACATAAATAGGTATGGATGATACAATGATAGATCAGAGATAGATGATAGATAGAGAGATAGAGAGAGAGATACATAGATATGGATGGATGGATAGATAGATAGATGATGAATGGATGGATAGATAGATAGATGATAAGACACATAGATAGATAGATTGATTGTTTGGTTGGTTGATAGATATATGAGAGATAGATAGATATGAATGGATGGATGGATAGATTGATGAATGAAAGGTACATAAATAGATAGATATGGATGATAGATAGATAGATGATAGATGGATGGATGAATGGATAGATAAATAGATATGGATGAATAGATAGATAGATAGATAGATAGATAGATAGATAGATAGATAGATAGATAGATAGATAGACAGATAGATAGAGGATGGATGGATGGATGGATGGATGGATAGATAGATAGATAGATAGATAGATAGATAGATAGATATATTCATAGATGGCTGGCTGGCTGGCTAGATGGATGAATGATAGGTACATAAATAGATAGGTAGGGATGATACAATGAGAGATGATAGATAGATGAGAGAGAGAGAGATACATAGATTTGGATGGATGGAGGGATGAATGGATGGATAGATAGATAGATAGATAGATAGATGATGGAGTGATAGGTAGGTAGGTAGGTAGATAGAGAGATAGATAGATAGATAGATATATTCATAGATGGCTGGCTGGCTAGATGGATGAATGATAGGTACATAAATAGGTAGGGATGATACAATGATAGATGATAGATAGATGAGAGAGAGAGAGAGATACATAGATTTGGATGGATGGATGGATAGATAGATAGATAGATAGATAGATAGATAGATAGATAGATAGATGATGGATGGATAGGTAGATAGATAGATAGATAGATAGATAGATAGATAGATAGATAGATAGATAGATATATTCTTAGATGGCTGGCTGGCTGGCTGGCTAGATGGATGAATGATAGGTATAGAAATAATAGGTATGGATGATACAATGATAGATGATAGATAGATGATAGATAGAGAGAGAGATAGAGAGAGAGATACATATATATGGATGGATGGATAGATAGAGAGATTGATAGATAGATAGATAGATTGATTGGTTGGTTGATAGATATATGATAGATAGATAGATATGAATGGATGGATGGGTGGGTGGATAGATGGATGAATGAAAGGTACATAAATAGATAGGTATGGATGATAGATAGATAGATGATAGATAGAAGGATGAATGGATAGATAAATAGATATGGATGAATAGATAGATAGATAGATAGATAGATAGATAGATAGATAGATAGATAGATAGATAGATAGATAGATGATGGATGGATAGGTAGGTAGGTAGATAGATAGATAGATAGATAGATAGATAGATAGATAGATAAGATAGATAGATAGATTCATAGATGGCTGGCTGGCTGGCTGGCTTGCTGGCTAGATGGATGAGTGATAGGTACATAAATAGATAAGTATGGATGATACAATGATAGATGATAGATAGATGATCGATAGATAGATAGATAAAGAGAGAGATACATAGGTATGGATGGATGGATGGATAGATAGATAGATAGATAGATAGATAGATAGA